>JAOTRR010000012.1:19312967-19328016 GCA_028570945.1 Gogo arcuatus | reverse complement strand
TATATATATGTTCAGTGACAAATCTGCCAAGGTCTTGCCAGAATTTCTTGGTGTGAGAACAGTGCCAAAATAGATATAAAGCTGTTTCTGAATATTCATCACACAAAGTTGTTGTTTATGTCTCTTTTAATTTTCTGCCTGTAGTGATTGGTGTCAGGGTAGTATTTACAGAAGGAATAATTTTGGAAGACACTTCCTTAACCTTATTTATGATTAGGTATATATATGAGGAAGCATATGAGCCATCACTGTTCCAAAATCCACATCTGTGGGGTTTATTCCTACCTTTGTTGACATGTTTGGGTCCAAATACTCACCAGTATTTTTTTTACCCCAAGTTAAAATGGGTCTACAAAAGTGTCAATACTGAAACAAACTGAACATCGAAGAATGTCAGTAGTAGCCTACATGATATATTGTGTAAATATTGTTGTACACTATATAGCTAAAAGTTTGTGGACACCTGACCATCACACCCATATGTGCTTGTGGAATAACCCATTCCAGATTTATTCCCCCTTTGCTGTTATAATAAGCTCCACTCTTCTGGGAAGACTTTCCACTAGATCTTGGAGCGTGTCTGTGGGCATTTGTGATCATTCAGCCACAAGAGCATTAGTAAGATCAGGCACTGGTGTTGGGTGAAGAGGTCTGGGGTGCAGTCGGTGTTCCAGTTCATCCCAAAGGTGTTCAGTGATGCTGAGGTCAGGGTTAACGTTTGAGTTCTTCCACTCCAAACTTGGCAAACCATGTCTTCATGGAGTTCACTTTGTGCACAAGAGAATTGTAATGCTGGAGCAGGTTTGGGCCTCTTAGTTCCAGTGAAGGAAAATACAAAGGCATCCTCATACAATTGTGTGCCTCCAAGTTTGTGGCAGCAGTTTAGGGAAGGTCCAAGTGCTATGATAGTTAGGTGTACACATACTTTTGGCCATATAGTGTATTTTGTATAAAATGGGACAGCATCATCATGAAGTATCGCGATTCTTTTGTACTTCAAAATATCCAACTCTTTTACTGTACTCAAGGTTTAAACTGGGATTTAGGAAGGAGCTCTACTTATTTTCATGGGTGGCAGAAGGAGCAGGATGAATTCTGAAGTGTACAGGGCTATATTATCTACTCAGAGTCAGCTAAATGCTTCCAAACCCATTGGACAGCGCTTCAGAATGCTGATGGACAATGACCCCAAACATACTTCAAAAGCAACCTAAGACTTTTTAAGGCAATGAAGTGGTATGTTCTGCAATAGCGAAGTTAATCATCTGACCTGAATACAGTTAAGCATGCATTTCCAGACACCAGTTTTCATTTCAACTCTTAAACAGCGAACATAACATTGCCAATGTCCAAGTACTTATGGACCTGACTCAATCTGTAAAAAATTAAAATTAAAATTAAAGGCTAAATGTAGCTACAATTGCATGGACAGGCTTTCAGTATTTATCTGTGGCTATTGAGGCAACAAATGACATCAAAATATCTTCTTTCTTTTCTGAAGATATATGATAAAGTAAAGCCTTTAAAACAGCCACTCTTCAGATATGTGACCTAGCTTAAGTACATACTGCTGCATATAACAAAGTCAACATTGTAGATATTTTTTAAGAAAGTTCTCTAGTGATCTATAAAACTATGCTAAGCTGCATAAGGATGCCACGCTAGGATTTATATTTTAATTAAATTACAGTATCAGAGCTCAGCACTGTGCCGTTCACCTAAAGAGCATATTTAAAAGTTGAAAAGAAAGCCTGAGAATGAATATACTTAAAAAAAAAAAAAAAAAAAAGACAGAAATGCAAAAGGTTTTTATTATACAGAAGAATACATATTAAAAATGCAGTATCCATAATAATAGGTACAGTATGTTTATACTTAGTTACACACTACACAATTAGTACAAAAAATAAAGTTCAGTTATAAAGCATTTAGTTCTTACATCATTTTAAAATCTTATGTCATTCCTTAGGACTTCCAAGAATGATTTAAAAAAAACAAAACAAAACAAAAAAAAACTCTTTAAAATCTTTATTTTGTTACATCATTTACAGAATATATTGCAATCAAAGCATGATTACGTCACTACAGGAATGAGTAAGCGTCTCAGTACAGGATAAGCAGTAATCACACCGATGAGCTTTCAGTTCTAATCACCTTTAATATACCTGGAAGATGAGTGACAAACATTTCCTTGTATAAACAATGAAGTACTGAATTCCCAGAAATGAATACATTTCTCATAAAACTGAGAAAACATATAGTAAAAAAAACAAAAAACAAAACAAAAAAAAACCCCAAATGCAGATATGTCAGTTCTGTATTCTTCTGACTAGATAGTAAAGCAGAAAGAACATCATGACCAGGCCTACTGACACATAGCACAGGATCTTGCGGTTATCTCTGCCAGAGCGGACCATCGTAGAAAACCTCTTTACGCTGCCCGTCAACAGTCCAGTTGCACTCAGGAAATTTGAGTCCTGGGGGGGGGGGGGGGGGGGGGAGAAGGGCAGTGTTAATAAAATGTTATTACACAGCTCATTTGAATACTTGATTCTGATTGCTTAATTACGCCCCTTCAAGGCGATTCATGATCCCTCCACTTCACTTCAGGGTCCTGAATCACCCTGTTGGGGTTTATTTTGTGATAATTACCAGCTTGCTGTACATTATCCCTTACTTAGTGTCTTCAAATATTTGACAACTGTATGGCATAAAGCCACCAAGTACCATATTTCCCAAAATGTCTACAGGGTGTCCGAAAAGACAGGAACCAATGGGAATACAGTATGTTGAGCAAAATCCACAAAAACATGTTACAGTGGCTGAGGGTGAACATATAGAGCGTGTGTTATAAATAATAAATACAAAATTAAGCATATACAGTTTTACTCTCACTAGTTCCTGACTTTTCTGTCACCCTGTACTGTATATTGTTTACAGTCTGTTTTCACATGATTGCTGACAGGAACACACACCATGCCATCCAAGTATGAATTCTGTTCATCAGCCTCCTTGTCAATATCATATGCCAACTGTAAGTGAGAAGAGAGAGAAATGACATTTCATTAACACAGGAATCTGTAAAGTAAAGCATGATGTTACTTTACAAACTGGAGTGCTTCTGACATACCGATTTCAGTCTGGATACTTTACTCGCGAGATTCTCAGCCATGCGTTTGTTTTCTGCGTCCAGCATGTCATCTACAGCGCCATGTCCTAGAAAGACAGTGGTGGAAGAGGTACACAAATCCTTTACTTGATTAAAAGCAGAAATGAGATCTTTTTTTTTTTTTAATCCTGTTTTAATATAACCCTAGACAATTTACAAGTAGCTAAAGACAGCTATTAGTTTATTAGGTAAACCTACCTCATATCTACACTCAGGTGTACTTTTCTCTATGTATACATACAGACTAGTCAATATGTTACTGTACACAGTTTGGTCAGTGTGGGTTCTATGCAGAATGTGTGTCTCAGCCAGACCCTTTGCTCACAAGTGCATAAAAGCAAGCCCATAGACATGCAATATCCATAGACAAACATTGGCAGCAGGATGGGTCATACTGGAGAGCTCAGTGACTTTAAATGTGGCACTTGCTACAAGTCAGTTTGTGAAATTTCTACCCTGGTCAACTGTAAGTGCTATTATTGTGAAATGGAAGCATCTAGGAGCAACAATAGCCTAAGATCACTGTGCGCATTGATAAACTTTGGCTGGCGTGGTGTAAACAATGCTGTCACTGGACTCTGAAACACTGGAAACGTTCTCTGGAGTAATAAATCATGCTTCACTATCTGGCAGTCTGATGGATGAATTTGGGTTTGTTCAGATGCCAGGAGAACACTACCTAACTGAAAGCATCGTGCCAACAGCATAGTATGGTGGAAGATAATGATGATGGGGCTGTTTTTTAGGGTTTGGGCCATCGCCCCTTAGTTCCAATGAAGGGTAATGTTAATGCTACAGCATAGAACGGCATTTTAGACAATCGTATGCTTCCAAATTTGTGGCAACAGTTTGGAGAAGACCCTTTCCTGTTCCAGCATGACAATGCCCCTGTGCACAAAGCAAGCTCCATGAAGACATGGTTTGACGAGTTTGATGTAGAGGAACTCTAGTGTCCTTCACAGATCCCTGATCTCAACCCCACTGAACACCTTTAGGATGAACTGGAACACTGACTGCACCCCAGGCCTTGTTGTTCAACATCACTGACTGATCTCACTAATGCTCGTGTGGCTGAATGAACACAAATCCAACTGCCATGCTCCAAAATCTAGTGGAAAGACTTCGCAGAAGAATGTTATAGATACAAAAGGGGCAACGGCTTTGAAACTGGATCTCCACCAAGCTCATATAGTAAGTAATAAAGGTCATGTAGTGTATTATTATTCAATAAAAAAAAAAGTGAGGCAGAATTTACAAATGCCAAATGGGGAAAGTTTATGTATAAACTTACTCAAAGCATATATAAACATGTTGTAGACAACTCTTAAAAATATATACATCACAAAAACGGTGATTGCTGATATCCTAAAGCTAATGACTGAAGCTGTCTGAATACTAGCAAATTAATATAAATGACACTCTTAAGAACTAATTAAATGAACATCATGAATGTTTTTAAGGAAGTGCACAGTTTTGTGAGTTTGAACTGAAAGTGTGTAAGCTGTACACCGCTGTCTTTATAGTGAACTACGTGTCACTTACCCCTGTTCCAGTGATCAGCCATTTTTATAAACAAGCCTTATCTCAAGCCTGTAATCCTCAGAACTCTTTAGCTAACTAGTCAAAAACGCCGCTAAACTATACACCAGCGCGAAAAATAAAACAAACAAATGTTTCTACGTGCAAAATAGTTCTACTACGAGTCAAAACAAATACACGTATGCTCTCCTAACATCTCAGCAGGCTAAAAGGATTGTGGGATATGTCAGTCCGCCGGCTCCACTCAACTGGATTAGCCATTAGCTGTCTCAGTTTATCCAGTTTATGACACTAACAACGGTCGCCATCTTTGCTTAGCTGCGATTGGTGATCCTCAAACGCAGCGAGGGGCCAATCCTAAACTGTAGCCGCGAACTATTTAACCAATCGTAGAGCAGGAGGCGGGTCTTATCGGGATACTGGCAACAGCGGCAGATAGCATCCTCGATGTAAAACGGACCGTCAAGGTAATTTAGTTTTAACTGTGTTAATAAATTAATCTTTTTTTTTTTCATTTTTCTTTTTTTTTAGTAAAGTGTGTGCTGTTGCATATGATTTGATTAGGGTTTTTGAATGGCGTACAAATAACAGGAATATTAAATTATTATTTTTAAGGTGATTTGTCTCCAGCTGTATTTATGGAAGACGTTTTATAAAAACAAACAGTTGTATATTTAGTGTAAGAGCTGCTTGAGTTTTAGTTTTGGGTTTTGAGGTTATATTCTGCACTCCAGCATTTGTCTACTACAACATCCAATTGTTTTGTCTTTCTTTATTAAATCTTATTTCTAGTGTATATCTTATTACAATTACCTGGCCTTTCAGGTTCACATTTTATAGGCAGTTTTATGTCTGTATTAATGTGATATTGGTGATTATTTGATTTTAAAAAAACTGTAAGTGCTGCACTGAAACTCATCATGATATATCTCTTGTTTTTCTTTTTTTTCAGATCCTATCTTGTCTTCTTGTGCTCCCTTAATCATAAAGACAAAATCGGTGGACATCTAGTGAATGAATGAATGGACATCCACACCAAATCTGAGATGTCGCTCTGCGTCAATTTAATCAGGATCCTCTGAACTCCTGCATTGTGGTGATGTATGTATGTCTGGTGTACCCCACTATCCTTCATGTTCAGAACAGTAACATTGCGGTCATGTTCTTTTAAAAGATTCCTATAGTTTACCTAATACCAGGGCCGTGTCTAGGGACTGTGGGGACCCCAGGCAAAAGGTTCTCTGGGGCCCCACCCCCCCCATCCAGTGCATATATTAGAGCTGTCGAAGTTAATGTTCTCGATCACATTTGGGGCCGGTGTGGTTGTAATCATCTAATGTCAAGGCCCCCTGGTCCCAACCATGATCAGAAACGATAATGTTGACATCCCTAATATATGACAATTTTGATAGCCCTAGCATTAACAACAGCTTAATAAGCAGAATAAGATAGGCTACTGACTAGCTAGCTGTTGTTAGAATTTAATTTAAGACCAAGCCATTTATCTGCAGGGACAAATTAAACCCTTGGCATAACTAATTTATTCATCGTAACAGATTCTCACGGACCACTGTTTTGTTTTTTCTTGTCCTGCTCCTCTTGCCTGCGCTTTCTTTTTAGATTGTCTGAGGGGTAAGTACGCTTCCTGGTATTAGGTTGCTGCTCTGTAATTATGAAGCTTTTGGCAGCAAGCTAGTGGCATGGCCAGGGGACCCTAACGAGGTCTCCGGACATGTTATTGTGGTCTCCTGTACATGGCTGATCACAGAATTTATTATATGAAGTAGAAGTAGGAGAGGAGGGGAATTTACATTAGTCCACAGCAACGACAATTTCACAAGAACTCCTTAAAGTCAGTTTAAGGGGGTTCTTACGAAACTGTCGTTGTTGTGGACCAGTGTAATCAGCCGTCCTCTGTGGCCCCCTTCTAGCTCAGGCCCCAGGCAGCTGCCTGCTTTACCTCCCTTGTTGCCGTGCCCCTGCCTGATACACAATCCTTATGATGTTAAAATCTATGTAGCAACACACAGGTGTAAAACCATCCTCTCTCTCCTCTCCAAGGAGCAACCAGTAGTATTTTAAATATACTCCAAATTGTTAAATCAGTTTTCGATTTTGTTGTAAAGCATCGTTTTGAATAAAGATTACAACCTGTGGTCATTTTGGATGACCTGTTCAGTGTCAGGGCATTCTGTTACTGAAATAGCTATACAGTTATAGTTTTAGGGTGTATATCATTTCAGCAACAGTAATTTATTTAATAGTGTATTTTATTATGCTGTTTATTAGAGCAAAACTCTGAAAATCCAGCCATGTTGGCCCGGAAAGGTCTGGTGCCCGAAGGATTTCTGTTGACACGCCTGGCTGAAGATGCGACCCAGCCTAACCGCTTCCGTAGCAAATCACAGCGCGCTCGCTTTATCACCAAGAGCGGATCATGCAACGTTGCTCACAAGAACATACGGGAACAGGTACAACAGTGAAATATTTATTTTCGTGTAATGCATTCTCACTTTTTTAGGAGACAATTTAATATATGCCATGCTTATGCAGTTTTGTTTTGGTTAAAGTGAGCAAGGTCTGTATCGCAGGCAATGCAATTTAGCTTTGCTTTTCTATTAATTTCTCCCTCCAGGGTCGGTTTCTGCAGGATGTTTTTACCACCATGGTGGACCTTAAATGGCAGCACTCGCTCCTTATCTTTACCTCAGCATTCCTCTGCTCGTGGATGCTCTTTGCCATGATGTGGTGGCTCCTGGCCTTCGCTCATGGTGATCTGGAGCCACAAGATCCTAGTGAGCCTGGACCTGTTCCCTGTGTCACTGCCATCCATTCCTTCACTTCAGCGTTCCTCTTCTCCATTGAGGTGCAGGTGAGAAACAGACTGGATAGAACGAAAGATTTATGATAAGCGGCTTACGGTGTCTTCCAGAATTATTGGCACCTTTCAGAAAGAATGAGCAAAAAAAAAAGATTTTGAGAAATTAGTGATTTGCAATGAATCCTTCTGCTCGGATTGGTCCAGGATACCTCAGCTCTGATGCCTCTGCCAGGAGGTTCACACTTGGCCATAGATAGAGCTTTCAACAAGATCATGAGCCAAACATACTCCCAATCAACACAGAAACATGTTACATGTTATACATGTTATGCATTGTCCAGCTCAGTCTCTCAGTCCCTAATGAAAACTTATGTTCTGAGCTGACATGCACAAACCTAAGAATAATAAAGAGGCTTAAAAATGGTCTGCATAGAGGAGTGGACCAAGATGCTCAACAAGTGTCTCCAACCATGTTAGACATTACAGCCTCAGTGCTGTTATACTCTCCCGGGCAGGTGTAATGAAACATTAATTGTAAGGGTGGCAATAATTATTAAACTATTGTTTATAGAAAAAAAAAAATTGCAAATAAAAACTATGCAACATCCCTGTATTTATGGGGGTGCCAATAATTCTGGAGGGCATTTTAAAGTACCACTTTAAATACAATCTGCAGAACCTACAAATATTTTAAAAATTTGCGGATTTATTTATTTATTTATTTATTTATTTATTAGCCTGTAGTGCGGACAGTTTACCTTACTGTTGGTCATGATTTGGATGCCATTTCTGACATAACACTGGTGCTCAAATCCACTAATGTTGTACTATGTTGTATTTTATCATGTATGTTATCAGGTGACCATTGGTTTTGGTGGCAGGATGGTCACAGAAGAGTGTCCATTGGCTATTGTAGTTCTGATAATCCAGAACATTTTGGGCCTCATCATCAACGCTGTCATGCTGGGCTGCGTGTTCATGAAAACGGCTCAAGCCAATCGCCGAGCAGAGACGCTCATCTTCTCCCGTAACGCTGTCATTGCGCCGCGCAATGGCAAACCCACGTTCATGTTCCGTGTTGGAGACCTGAGGAAGAGTATGATCATATCAGCTACCATTCAGATGCAGGTGAGGAACAGGTCTGGGGAAATGGTAGACTTCATTGTCCAGGGATCTCTTCATTAGTATAACCCAGAAATCGGAGAAATTTTGACCAAATGACCAAATGAGGAATTCTTGACTTCTTTACAGGATGCTTGAAGACATGTTTTAGCCATCATCGGTAGCAATGTTTTTATTCTGTCCCATGAATGCTGATTGGTCATCCTGTCCTGTGCCACTTCTCTCAGGTGATTCGCAGGACGGTGACGGCAGAAGGGGAGGTGATTCCAGTCTGCCAACTTGACATCCAGGTGGAAAACCCACTCAGGAGCAATGGCATCTTCCTCGTCTCACCCCTCATCATCAGTCACACCATTGATAGAGGAAGCCCCCTGTATGAGCTTTCTGCCCAGTCGCTGGCCACTGAGGATCTGGAGATCATAGTTATACTGGAAGGTAGGAAGGTGTTCCACTGCAGCTACAATGAACTATAGGTTGCTTTTTTACTGGATTATATGCTTCATGTGTTTTGTATACAACGGCCTATTCAGGTGACTTTTAGTAAAACCTGTCTAAGTGAGAGTGAGTGGTTATTAATAATGTACAGTGGGTTTTCTGCCACGTAGCAAAATAAGATTGTGTTCAAGATAGCAAACAAGCTTAAAACAAATAATGGAAATTCCTAGTAAATTTGTAGTCATGTACTCAAACACATTAAAAAATGACTAATTAGTTGTAGTATAATAATAATAAAATAAAATAAAAAATAATAATAAATGTGTTAACTTATTATGCTTTAATTAACAGCATCAGTTTAATAACCGAAGCATAACATTTCTCTTTTCGGGTAGGTATCCAAACTAGGGAACTGAGTAAATCAATTTTGTATTCATTTGCGTTTGAATGTTAAGTAAGGAATAAAACATTACAGGGTGTGTTGTTTACAGGAAAATAATCAATGAAGGGTTTGGCGTAATGCAGCCTGACCCTGAAGCTGCCTATTTTTCTACAACAGCATTTTATTCCTTATGTACCACAGCAATTTGCCAACAATTAATTTTTATTTATTAAAGAATACATCATACTGTACTTTTGATCAGTTTATAGTTACATTTAATGTTGTAGACTAGAGCATCCATGAAACAAGTTCCTGTTATCAGCAACAAGTCATTCCCTCACTTTCTCTTGAAGTGACAGAAAAATGCTTCTTTTTACTGAGAAACTACAAAATGCAACATCCTCCATCCTTAGTTTGCTGTGGCGGAAAACTTAAAGGAACAGCTTTACCTCTGAGTGTTACAGTTAAATAAATGTAGCCTTACAGAATAACAGCTTCATCATATAAAACATTCTATGATTTTATTTTGTAAATAGCAACATGTATTTTAATCTGTTTATTATTAGACTGCTTATTATTAGTGTACGTGGAACGTCTTACTATAGAAGTCACTGTTAGTATAGAAACAATACCTTATTAGAACAAATACATTAATTTTTCTACTGTCCGGCACAACCATCAGAACTGTGCTGCTATAGAAAACCAGTCAACGCCTTCTGACCAATCAGGTTCGAGAATTCGAAAGCGCTGTTGTATAGAGACAGAACAATCAGTAGTAAAAGTGCTAAACTCCTTCAGTTGCAAGACTACAGAAGGTAGCAACATCATAAGTACATTATAAACTATCATAAGCATTTATTTATATTTTTATTCCTGATATTTAGCTACAATGTACATTTCTAATGCAAACCAGGATCCACTTAAGCTAGTTGAGCTAGTTGAAGGTAATTATTTTGAAACCTAAGAAATGCTGCCCCTTCCATTAACAGTTAAGTAGAGACACTTCATTTTCCTCATCGATTGGATGCCAGTGGTCCATTTGGGGGGTGTTTTTTCCCCTCTCGTTTACAAAACCTCTGGAGCCACAGAGACTGGAGTCTCTCTACTCAGTGGATATTTTATTGACTACTGCTGTAATGTGAGAAGAACATTTTTTTAAGCTTTAAAAAAGAACCTAAAGAAAGAAACATTCATCCCACCACCTCAGTGATCACAAGTGGCTTCCTATTCACTACATATGCTCACTAGATGGAGTATAACACTAGAAGGGCACTCGGAGAGCGCATACCTCCACCAAGGACAACAGTCGACTCTTCTATGATATGCAAATCTGCAACAGCAGCCACTTTATATGTCTGGATGAGTCGTACTGACTGGCAATGCTTTCGCAGCCTGTTTGTTTCACATTAAGACATATTTTGAAACCACTGTCCCTGAGTGCTCCATGACTACTGCTTTCTGTATTACGTTTGAGCAACTAGCCTTCATGTGTATCACAGGATTACTGGTACCTGTGAATGTGGATTGTGATATGGAGTCGTCATATTTCTACATTGGCTATGTTTTGTCACTATTGAACTTTACTGCCATCTACTGGATTTTAGGATGTATGGCATTCTTGAGCGCAGACTTCCACCAAGGCCAAATGCCAATTCGTGGATCTGCATCGTGACTCAGATCCATTCCAGAATTTATTGGGTTCTTCCTTGGCCCATGGTACACCCTTCCACCAAGTTTCATATAAATCGGATTAGTAGGTTTTGCGCAATCCTTCTTATAGACAGACAAATAGACACACAAACAAACCGCACCAAAAACATAACTTCCTTGGTGGAGGTAATAATGGCACTATAGAGATTATTTAGTTCCCTGTATGCCCAGAGTGCTATTTGAGATCACAGATTATTACCCGACGAAGAGAAAAGAGGCTCTTGCAGTGCAAATATGTATTACAGTTGTTATTGTTCACAGTACGTTCATAATACATATGTTTTAGATAAATCAAAGTCTGTGATTGTGAAAGGGAAAAACCTTAACGCTTAACAAGCACAAATGTGCTTGAATCTCTCTGTAATATAATTAACACATGACTTCCTGTACTGTATGTTTCCTTGTCAGGAGTTGTGGAGACCACCGGCATCACCATGCAGGCACGCACGTCTTACACACCGGAGGAGATTCTCTGGGGACGCCGCTTCGTCTCCATCATGACCGAAGAGGACGGCCGCTACTCTGTGGACTACTCCAAATTCGGTAACACAGTGCCTGTGCGGATGCCCGCGCTCAGCGCCAAGGAGCTGGACCAGACGAGAGGGGTGCAGGACAACGGCCCTCACGAGGGTAAGCCTCAGGGCTGGGGACTGGTGCGGGCAGGACGAGGCGGCTACAGGAGGAGCGCCGGCCGGGCGTGCGAGGATAACCCATCTCGGCCATGGTACGCTCCAGCAGAGAAAGACGAGCCGGAGAAAAGTAAAGAGAAGAACGGGCAGAAAAAGACAGTGAAATTAGAGGAAATAGGGAGAGAAATGGAGGAGGAGGCCATGGAGGATATGAGTGATTAAATATACCTATAATATACTGTGTATATATAGGACATAGATGTGCAAATCATATAGTACAGCTACTTTATCAGAAAGCTTTTAACAATGTTATTTTTTATTGATTTGGGAAGAATGGACAGTAAAGCAGTGTTTTTTAAAATGAATTGTAATTTTCCTTTTCTGGTTACACTACTGGATATTTGTATTTTATACAAGCAGCTGTAGTTGGTATGACTTTAATTACACTCACCCTCATTTTTTTTAAAACTCCTTTGTGTTGTAGTTTTGTAGTTGTATCTGCCATCTGTGTTCCATTGCTTCAATTGCATGAATCAATATTATTTTAGCTCTTTTTGAATAACATTTTATTTACAAGCGGCCTGCGTGTTTTGGCAGTGTTATTGTTGTGAACGTGTGCAATTACCTAAACCAGTCCCTCACCATTCAAGATTGTGAACGCTTGTTTTTCCATCACTACTAAATATTGTTTGGATAACTATCCACTCTGAACCATTTAATTTGTATTCCTTTATTTATGTATTTATAGTACAAATAAAATTTGTTTTTATGTTTTTTCCTCTACGCATTTCTTTTGTTGTACTGTGGATCTAAATGAATTTTTTCACTAAACACTGGTTTAAGTCTTTATAGTGTTTTATGCACATTTATTCCAAATACAGCAACAAAATGCAAAATTATGCTTTAGGGATATGCATCCAGGTCTTTTTTTTGTGTGTGAATTCACTAAGTTTACTTCTTTTTTTTTTTTAAGGTTAATTCATTACAGTTTATTTTCTGATTGGGACATATTCTGAGGGGTAGAGCACAATAAATGTTTACAGCAAAGAACATAAATTTAGAAGAAAGCATTCTGAGTTCACTTTTAATCCAAACATAAACACTGTTTGGAACGGATTGAATTGCTTGTACAAGCAAGATCATGTTATGTCATCAGCTTACAGTGTAACAGCTGCGCAGAGTAAATTTTAAAAGGTTACTGGGGTTTCACAACCTTGTTTTTCTATATACAGTATTTCTTCCTTAACCAAAAATGAGTTCAACCATAGTATTAATGGAACATCATAAAAGCCTATATTAAAAGCCCCGTAAGAGCCAAAGCCATTTGTTTTGCACCTTGTTTTGTGTTTAATATATGATCTCTATTACATTCATATTATTTATTGGTTGCACATTATTTATCAGATTAGACCACTTTAATGAATGAAAGATTAAAAAAGGATCAGATACCACATGCTTCCACGTATTTGAAGCGATCCTTCTTCAAATAGAAATGATGAAGTAAGCATTATGGAGCAGCCAGTATGGAAAGAATGACTCGTTTAAGAATAAAAATAAAATTGGAACTACTTACACTGTATGGGTGGCATGGTGGTGCAGTTGTGTCCCCTCACAGCAAGAAGGTTCTGGGTTTGAGCCCAGTGGCCAACTGGGACCTTTCTGTGTGGAGTTTGCATGTTCTCCTCGTGTCTGCGTGGGTTTGCTCTGGTTTCCTCCCACAGTCCAAAGACATGCAGATTAGTTCAATTGGAATTTAGCTACTCTAAATTGCCCATAGGTGTGTATGTGTACCCACCACCAGATGAGGGTTTGGGTCCCTCTGGTGTGTTATAATCACCCAAGAGAATTCATGGAAGCTAGTTGATGGCTTCCTGGATCGTTGACCCTCAACTATGAGGATGGCAGCAGACGGACAGACTTACACTGTATACGTATGTTAACATTTCTGCAATAAGACTGGTACCTTGTTTATTATTATTATCTCTATTATGCTTATTATACTGTTATACTTACTTAGTTTGACTTGGGGAGGTGGAGTAATAAAATTATTCCCTGTCGGGAACACAGGTGACAGATGGATGTAAATGTGTGAGAGTTTATTCAGCAAACTGGTGAACAGATCCAAATTGTAAATCAAGCTCAATGTCGAAGTGTAGCAAAGGTCAGGCAAGGCACAAACAGGTTATCAAAGGCAGATCAAAAGGCAAAGTCCAGAATACACAAATGAAGTCAAAACCAGAGAAACAATGCAGTGATAGAAAGGCTTGGTAAAATCAGGCAATAGAACACTGAGCATTTACTTCGCACAGCACGTGTGTTCTGAGAGTCCTTATATACTTGAACTGTGATTATGGTAAATGTGAAACAGGTGTTGCGCTAATCAGAAATCCGGAGATGGAGGGCGATGCGGTACATGTTGGTTATTGTAGTCCGTGGCGGCCATGTTTGAAGGCTGCTGCAAACTCTGGGAGTTGGAATCTTGAGCGTGTGCAGACGTGACAGAACCCCCTCGAGGAGCTCACTCTGGGAGTGCTACTTTTTCTAGGACAGCCCCAAGTGCGAGGAGCTGGTTTGTCAGGGTGTCTTGCATGGAACTCCTGACAGAGCAGAGGGTCCAGGATGTCCTTGGCTGGGACCCATCTGCGTTCCTCGGGGCCATAGCCCTCCCAGTCCACCAGGTATTCGAGATTCCCCTTCTTGCAGCGAGAGTTGAGGATATTGTGCACTAAGTATGCTGGCTGTCCCTCCAGGGTGAGTGGTGCAGGGAGTGAAATGGATGGGAGACTGGAGGCTAAAGGACCAGGGATGGTGGGTTTCAGGCATGAGACATGAAAGGTGGGTGAGAGGCGGCTGTGTTGGGGAAGGTCAAGCATGTATGAGGCTTCATTAACTCTTTGCAATATTTTAAAGTGTCCAATGTACTTTGCACTTAGCTTCCTGCAGGCTTGGGGATCTTGTATGTCTCTTGTGGACAGCCACACTCTGTCGCCTGGATTGTATTGGAGGGTTTCTCCTCTATGCTGATCAGTGAAATGCTTGTACCTTTGAGCCACTTGTTCAAGGCGCTGGTGGACACTTTCCCACACCTGTTCACTGTGTTTGAACCAGTTGGCTATGCGGGTACGTCTGTGGGAGAGTTGTCCCAAGGGAAGCGTGAAGGTTGATATCCCAGAACACATTGGAACAGTGTGAGTTGTGTGGCAGAATGTCTTAGTGAGTTTTGTGCATATTCTGCCCATGGC
>JAOTRR010000012.1:19277680-19293227 GCA_028570945.1 Gogo arcuatus | reverse complement strand
TGCTTTGCAACAATTCTGTTGTTAAAAGCGCTATATAAATAAACTTGACTTGACTACTCAAACTTTTTATTTTAATTTAATTAGTAATTTAAAAAAGTGCATGTCAAACCTTATAATTAAAAGATCCTAATTGGTATTGTATACATAGTAGACCCTATCTAGTACGTGTAGTGTATAAGAGATGACTTAACTTGGGAATACTTGCTTCAAATGTATTGAAGGAATTATTATTAAATTATTTCACTGCTGCTTATTACATAGTGTAACACAGTGGCACAGCATGTCGCATTGCTGCCTCCCAGCTCAATCCTGAGCTCGGGTTACTGCCTACGTGGGTCTCCTGTTTCCTCCAGGTTCTCTGGTTTCTTCCCACCCCCCAAAAACATGCCAGTAAGTGCACTGGCGACTAAACTGCCCCTAGGTGTGAATGTGTGTGCTGGCACCCCATCCAAGGAGAATGTAAGAAAGAACTGCTACTGAAACGTGGAGACATGTCTATCAGCACTTCAGTTTTAAATGAGATGGTTCAATGAGTATGAAAATGATACAAGTATATCAATCATATACTATGGCCTTCACAGTAACTAGATCTCAATCTAACTGAACACCTATGGGAGAAATTGGACCACTGTTCTAGATATAACACCACTTAAGCACCATTCTTCCAAAAGATATTGCCTTATTTCTCCTGTAGAGATCCTGAGACTTGCAGAATCTAGAAAAGACATTCTGGTGGCTCATGGTCAACCAAAAGCTAAGACACGTTTATGTTGGTATTTCCTTTAATTTGACCCATAGGTCATTGATGTTGCTCTTTAAATTTGCTGGATTTAGTTTAAGACGGTCTGTCAACGGACATACAGAAACTAACTAATAGGCTTTTCTTTTAAACCTTTATATATAGTTTCAAATATTCACTCATTGGAGGTCTGTTTCAAGAACACATCCATACGTCCGCTCAGTAGCTCATGCCTTATCTATCTTATTCCACTCAATAAGATGACAAGAAATAGTTTTATCAGGGACAGCAGGAGATATCTCACCTGTGTCCAGCTTGCGGTTGGTGCTATCCTGGGACATACTCTGTAGACGTTTTGTGTACTCATCGCTGTACCACACACGAAGCTTCGCCCCAACCGCCAGTCTGCGACACACGCGAAAGTAAATATGTTCACCATGCTGGAACGCACTCAAGTTTCTCTCACCCTCCTCTGAAGACATTCGGATGTATCTAATAAAATAAAACATGGAAAAGCCAAACAAAAATGAATGAACGAAAGTTTAAAAAAAACAACAAAAAAGGATGATGGTGTTAGCTTTCAGCAACTGAGAACACTTGTGCATGAACTTGTCACAAGTGGTCAGAGAGGACTGTTGATGTTTACCTCATCCAGTTTGCCGTAGTTACGTCACAGCCATCAATCGTTTTGTAGGAGTTGTCCTCATCAACAATCTAAAAGAAGCCGACCACATTTTAACAGGTTAACAGGATCAATGATTCAAACGAAAAAATATGATTCTGAAGTAATATTTGAAAACAGCAACTCCATCATACCATCCATGAGTATGTTCCTGATGGTTTGTCGTGGGCTCCTATGATCCGGCCTTGGTAGGGGCCAAACAGAGCTCCCTTAGGGATATTTTCATCCATGCAGCACACATCCACGTCCTGGCCTTCCCTAATGATCTGAATCCCCGAAGGCACAGTGAGGGCTGCACGATCAGGCACTCCAAGCTCAGCGGGCGTATCAGGTACAAACACAGGGGGACCATGGAGTAGACATTCCTCTAGGAAATACTCCTTACATTCTTCACAGACTACATAAACAATGCCACAAGAACACCCTTTAGTACTGTTATCTGCAAAAACGTCATTACACTAGCCTGTTGCTATATCAAATTTAAAAATCATGTTTAAAATGCAAACACTTCGTGTAACAACCAAATACCTACACCAGCAGTCAACATTTCGTTGTCCCACATTCACACAACGCTCATGGTTGACTTTTTTCTCTTTGGGCTCCTCAGAAGAACCGTCATTGATGGCACTGAAATATTTCACATATTGCAATACATTAAATTATCCTCATCATTATTTAATCAGACACATAAACCAACTGTTTGGCAAGGAAACGCCTATTCCTGCTCTGTTTCATTACTGTTTATAACATGGTCTATGTAAATGTGCTACTATTCATTATTGGATTGCAGAGAATTCCCATGCTGAGTTTCTAAAACTACCACACCATATTAGTTAAAGCTATGGATTGCTATAGATCAATAACTAATTATTAAGTTCATGCAAACTAACAGTATGTCCAAATTGCACCCTATTCACTACATAGTGTGCTATTTTAGCAGTTTCGGTAGCTTATGGTCAAAGCCGTTAGCATAGTAGAGAATATCCAGTGAACTGAAATCTCACGATGGAACTTGATTAATTAGTGTCCAAATGAAGAACTATAGCACGTACAAAGCTATAATTCACTTTAATGTTTAGAGGGAACACTGGGTAGGGCCCAGTTCCCTACACTTACGAAGTGTTTTATTGTAAGTAGGTAGCAAGCAGTAGGTAAGCTTTTCCCCAAAAGAAGAAAGAAAAAACAAAACAAAATAAAGCTATGTGGGCTTTCCAAGAAAAACAGTGTATTAGGTTATTTACCCTGTGCTGCATTCTGGCTCAGTTTCCATACATGGCTCAGTGTGAAAGGCGCTGGAGTCTGCCATGGTCAATGCAGGATGGAGGGCCAAACCCTGGCCTATTTTCATGCAAACATCTTACAGCTATGAAGAGAACAAAAAAAAGTTAACATACTGTCCTGACTTCACTTATTAATTAAGACTAAAGGCATGTCAATTTCATGCTGCCTTCTATTATTTTGCTAATCTCTTCATCAGTTTCACAACAGATCGCTCATACAAGTGGGTGACTGATCATCCGTACCAAGCAATGGATTTTATTTATCGCTTCTCATCTGCTAGCTTCATTTGACTTCTCTCGATCTCAAGTTATGCCAGTATTCAATTCCATTTTGTTTACAATAGACATTGTAACAAAGCTATAGAAATCTGTATGTAGATTTATATCCATAATGACCAAGCCAGATGTGATAGTAGCAAGGAAAAACTTCCTGAGACCTCATGAGGAAATCATATCAAAACAAAACGTCATCCCAAGATAGTAGGTCTGCACTACTGTATGCCAAATGTCACTGACCAAAATATTCTGTATAGCATTCAAGAGATATTTATAGAGATGCCATAGAAGCAAGCTACAAATGAATGCTAAAGTAAGCTTCAAATAGTAGGTGTATATGGTCTATTAAGTACAAATACATGTTTTAGTGACCCTTGGGAATGAAAACTGTCCAATCAGAGAGCTGGAGTACATTGGCCTGGCAGGAGGGCTATGATAAACGAGAAACCCACCCTGAACGTCTTGCTTATCAATATTTATAAATCAAATGCAATATTCAATTGCGTGTATATTTATCATCATTTTAATCATAAAATATTTATTTTATGATTAACTTACGGAAATAACTTTTTTGTTGCAACCTTATTTCATCAAAAAACTCCAATTCCACTTTGGCTAGCGGTTTCCTACATTACCCACAATGCCATTTGAGTACCCACTGGCACCAGTTGGGATTCTTCTCTGTCTAATGAGAATGATGCAGCAGCGCTTTAATCTTTTAGTCCAGCTCTCTCACTTCCACATCTATACACTCTGCTCAACAAATAAAGGTCCAACACTTAAGTCAGGGTAGATTTTTCCTTCATGCATTAGCTCTTTTTCACCAGGACAGTGCTGATACAGAGGCAGTTCTGAGAACTGGCCCACAAGTTTGAGAACCGAACGTTATGTAGCGGACGCTGGGGTTACTTCTGTTGAAATGTTACCAGGGTAACATTTGCGGAGGAAAAATTATGGACAGAACACATCAGCTTTGCTTGCTTTTTATAACTACTTTTAAAGTCATTACATGTTGCATTTGAAAGCTGCCTGCATGTAGGATTTCTGATTTCGCTCATGTTTTATCAAAATGGAGGTGAACGTCTTGCAGTAGCCCCTCTCATAGCCACTGACATCAATGGTTCCAACTTTGGGACCAGCAAATTTGTGGTGCTGTGCTTTCTGGCACCCGCACCAGTCTTTATTCAGTCGAAATGCATGGAAGCGGTTCTAGATTAGGCACTGGCACCATGTCGGTGGAAAAGGGCTACTTGATACACTAGTCAGTCTCAATAAGCCTTTGCACATTGAAATCGCTTTATCAGGAAAACAATGTTCAAAAGGATTGATGATCCAGTTATATTGGGGGGTGGGTGGGGGAAAAAACTCAACATTTGTTGTTACCTGATAACAACAACAACAACAACAACACAAGCGCAAGACAGAACAAAAAAATAACTTCATCACAAGTTAATAACTTGAACCCTGGGCTATTTAGGGCAGATTCTGGAGGCATGATTCGCTACCTCAGGAATCTCGAGATGTCGTCAAGCATAGGAATTTCTAAAAATATTACTCAGTGCCTTACATAATCAGCATACACAGTAGTAGGATGTGTGGTTGGTTTTCTGTGTAGTCCATGACATAAGCTCTCCTGAATACCTGCTAAAAAAAATATATAAAATACAGCTTGGTTTGATGACTGGCTACCAGCTTCCAAAAACACAGGCCGAGCTGGTCAAGCTAGTTGACTATTTGGCCACTAATGATAAGTTAATTTCCAACCTCCTTATTAGCTCACAAGACTGAATTGATCAATAAATGTTTGAGATTGTGTCTAGACCGTAGCACATTCAGAAACTCTTTCCTTTCTACAGGCTCGGCCTGTGTTTTAGCAGCTGGCACATAAACCAAGCTGGGTGGGTTGGTTATTTATTTATTTATCTATCCTGCTAAAACGAAGTTGAATAAACACCACCTCGTGAGACGCCTTGTGGTGTCAGGAGAGATGAGAAAGAGAGCTATACAGTACAGACCAAGTGGAAATAAATAAAACACTACACTTTAACACGGCCTGTGACTATGACAGTGACTGAGGTAGAGAGTCGCAGCGCGCGCCCCGATTATCTCGAGCCTTCGAAGTGTTTCGGTTGGAAATGCTGAAACCTGATTGGTGGACGGACGCGTCACTCAGACAGAGGCTAGTCAAGGCTGAGAGGAGATGAACGTTAGCACCACAACACAAACAAGCCTCAAAACCTACAATTTCTCCAGACTTTTAAACAAACGCAGGGGGAAAACTACCGAGGTCCAAGCCAGGCGTCGAGCTCTTACGCTGTTCTACGGCTGCTGCAGTCTAGAAGTTTCTCCTCGGTTAGCTTACAATACCGTGAAGGAGTCTGGCACTGCGCAGGCCACTGGCGACTTACCTAGCGCTTTCGGAAGCCATTTTCATTGGCCACAGTTGTGGCTAGTGCGGGACTCACCTTGTGCACGAGACGCAGTCCGTCCCGGAGCTCTTCACTTTCCCTCCTGTGCATCAGCCGTGACGACACCCGCATCCACCACCTAATTATTACACTAGTCCAGGCAAGAGCCAAAACTTTTAGCTCCTCACATCTTTCCTAACGAGTCAGCTGCTTCTCACAGCTTTGACCACCATCTTTTTTTTATTACAGGAAATGACATGGAAAAACGGAAGAAAGCTGCGTTTATGTGGAGGAGCGGGTCTAACGTGCAAGATAACTAGAAAAGTTTTCGTTTGCAGGAGCTTTTCCCTTCAGGTGCAGTTTAGAGCATGAGCTACACACATGTCCTGCCCCAGAACCTGCCTGTAATCAGGGTTAGGGGTTGATTTAGGCAAGACTTAAAAAAAAAAATTATTATTAAAATTTGCTGTACACCAAGATCTTGGATAGTTCAGCCAATTCAGCAGGATTTCACAATCACTCTTTATAAAAGACTCTGAAACCAGATCTAAACAGCTCCCTTCTCTATGGAAGCCCGGTTCCACCACTTGGGGAAAAAATTAAGTCACAGTATGTAATAATAATGAAAAAGTACATCACAACTATGACTTTGTATCTCATATTTCATTATTATGATAGCAAGTCACTATGAGATACTAAGCCATTATCATGAGGTTTCATAATAATGAGACATAAAATCATAATTATGAGAAAATTCTCTCATTATTATAAGAAGTCATGATTACGAGAAACAAACAAACATTCATTATTATGGTGGCAGAAACAGGCTTCCATGACCAAGGTCTCAAATCCAGCTGCACGGTGCAAAATGTAATGAATAAACCATAATAACCCGCGCATGCTGTTACAGGAAAACAATCAATGAGGCCGTGGGATGCAGCCTGGTGCAAAGATGACTTCTAAAACCAGCTCTAAACAAATCTCTTACCTCATTCTTTTTAATTTAAATACACATTACAATACAGAGCCATCTTTTTTTTTCGTTTTTACTTAACACACTAGAACCGAGGTCCCGAATCTAGCCACACAGCCTAAACTGTAAGGAATAACATAATAATAATTGTGGCATGCTCTTACAGGAAAATAACCAACGATGAAGTTGTGTGATGCAGCCTGGTGCAAAGATGACTTCTAACTTTTGTCTCATCAGTTTACTTTATAATAGTATTTTAAATGAAATACTAAATTATTGCTAAACAAATGTAATATCTGTTGAATAAAATGCAAAAGTATTAAAACAGCAATGGAAGTTCATTCAAAATATGTAGCAGACCAAGTTTCTTGGTAAATTTATTAACAAAATGATAAAATAAATAAATACAAATTGATCAATTGCTCCTAATATCAATTTTGTCTCACATTCCCTACAGTATTTCTAAACACTGCATACAAACAACTCAGCACAGGCTCAAATACATGAGAGAGGTAAGAGAACCAACCAATTCACTCACAATGTCAGGCGAAAAAGACAAAGCAAGAGTTCTGTAACAGAAAGAATTCATAAAAATAAACACACTCCTTTTTAAAACCATTATGAAAAATACAAACAATTTTACAAATATTTATATTGTGTAATAAACAATTTACACATAGTTCAGCACACCAGGTGAACGTTTTGTAATTACTCAAATCGCTACAATGCATCTTGTGTTTCTTTAGTGGAAGATTTTTTTTTTCTTCATTTTTTCCATTTTTTTCTTCACGCGTAAACAAAAGTACTCCAATTTAAGAGTTGACTGCAGATGAGGTAAAAGACACACACACACACACACACACACACACACAGGAGGTGTACAATACCAGGGAAGTTACTGTATAACGAAATGCTTCAACAATACTAGAAGGCCACAATCATGAATGAGTACTTAAAAAAAAAAAAAATGTCAGAAGGAATATAATGCACGTGTGTGAATATGAAGGATCTAAAAACTAGCAGGTTAATGAGATGTACAGCTGGAATGAATGTGTAATCAATGTTCCCATATACGCGTAAATGTAGTCCTCATTCTCTCACTTCTCCAATATTGTAAACTCCAAATTACAGTGCACTGAAGAATGACTAATAAAACCCAAAAGTCTGCAAAAATCAAATGTTCAACATAACGCTGTAAGCCGTTCGCCATAAAAGAAAATCAACAGTGATATGTATTTAAAACATAAAAGGCTTCCTCATTGCAAAATGCACATTTGCCGTCTCTTTGGGTATTCTGATTATAGAACGTGAATGTGGGGCTGTTCCACCACAACTACACCAGAAAGACTTTTTCTTCGGTCACCCATCATTCCCCCCCAAAAATAAAATAAATAAAAATTCTCAGCTAACTCCAATTCAGCATGGTTCACATATGAAAGACAGAACTGAATTAAAAATCAAAATAAATGGTCCACTAATCATGAGATGAAATAGTCCACATTAGTACAAGAGACAAGGTTGGTGGCATTGTGATTATTCCTGCATGTATCCATTACAGTGTTTCACTGATTATTTACTTGACCATGTGCCAGAGATACCAGCAATACCACAACAAGTGTATTTGTTCATCAGTAAACACTTCTTCTTTTTTTTAAACAGATGCACAGCATGCATGTACCTTTTTTTGTTTTAAAATCTCGCTTCCAGCAATGATTAATGGAAAGTAACAAAATAGTTCTGCATAAAAATCCTAAAAATTAAACTCAAATCTAAATGCATATTTAAGTGTTGATAAAACATTTCTATTAAAAAAAACAAACAAAAAAAACCAACCCTTGCATACGAAAGTGGCGTTTGCTATTGTACTGATTGGTCATGTGGTGTTCTGGTGGTTTTGTTAAGTCGATGCAGTCAGCTTGCAGGTGTTTTTTTTGATCGTTCCTAAGCTGCTGAAGCCTAGGCTGAATTTTAAATACCTGATAAACATCATTTACTTCTGGAATATAAAAAGAATTTGGTGGATTACATTGTTGATAATGAGATAATAAACAGTCCCAGCTAGTGAAAAGAAACGTACTCACTGAACCTCAACGAAGAGGCTTTCCTACATAACAGCAGAATGTATGGTATAGTACAAGATGATAAGTGAAAGGTTTGGAAGATTACATCCTATTCTGATGGCTGGTATACTAACTCAACTGACTAAAAATATTCCTTGGTGTACCTTTAATACTAATGGCATCACTGCTGAAAGTGCATAAATAATAGAATAAGAATAATCCCTACTCACGTCTGTCTTATTTTCCCCCTAAAATCGCCAATAAAAATGATCATAAACAAAATCAGACCTGACCACTAAACAAAAGGACTAATTGTTAACCACAATAGTAGAATCTTAGCTTCTTTACAGACATTTTTTGTCCCTACCTTGTGCAATTACTATGATAAATACACTATTGTTATGGGTGTTAACAAAACTTAAGAACACCTATTAAGGCAACTCCTTAACCTGAACATTAAGCTCTTTAAGCTTACATTTTAAAAGGGAGTGTGTGAAACATCTACGTCAACCACAGACAGCCAGAGAAAACCAGACAATCACGCAATTAACACCACATTATTACACCCAATTTTTACTTTTGCCCAATAAAATCACAACTTGAGGCTGTGCTTCTACTTTAAGGACGCAACACGCAAAGGGTTGGGGAAAGTGAATGACAGATCTGTGGTAATATAACTAACGCAGGACAGGAACTATATTGGGAGATGATGTAAATAAAGGCACTCGAGGGCACCTGTACAGGAAGGAACGGAGGTGTTTTAAGTAAAACCCTCTCACCCTCATGATGCACTAAACAGTGAGGGGTTTCAGAAGGCCATCAAATGTCCTTTCAGGTGATCTGATTTTAGGTTACGATAATAACAGCCATGATATGAAGAGTTATCATTTTGCTTACTAGACCTAGCTTAGTAACAAAAGTATAAAGGAATGCCGAGAGCTGATTCGTGTTTCACAGTCATGCAAAAGGAACTGCAGCATGCTTCCAACAAAAGCAATGAATCTGACTGCACTAATTTTTTTGTCTGTCCACCTCCTAATACAAAGTACACTATGTTAGTTTGGTTACATCTTTGTGAAACAGTCTGAAATCACGAGGCATGTTTTGCCCTGCAAACAGCAGTAATTGTGCAATATAATTTACATGGTATATCGAATAACGTTTGATATTTATTGTTCAGTAATAGACTAATGATCTGTCAAAATAGTACAGATGAAGATATGTAAATTTGGAAAGAGGAGATGTAAACATGTTTGAGGTGCCAGCTGTGCAGTACCATTAAGACATGATTTACTCCAGTGCAATGTACAAATGAATGCAAGAGAAAGCGTAGAAGTCTATGTAGAGGAGGTAACTGGGCAAACGTGCATCTGATGTTTTGGTCTTAGGTGAAAAGGTGAACAGAAAGGCTCAAAAGGAACTAGTTTAAAAAATAAAATAAATAAAATAAAGGTCTGGCAGAAGATGCCTCCACTTGCAGGTGAGGAAGCAGCACAGCTTCATTACACATCCTTGGAACAAAAATACGTTGGCAAGCATAATGATAGTTAACAAATAGGCATAACTCACTTTCTTAAGCTTTGCCTTACTTGAAGTTTTGTTATTTTAGATAAGCTTGTGCTTTAAATCCAGGGTTTTCCGTCTTTGTCTTATTACTAAATTTGGCTCAAACATCAAACCCTCAAGTTTAAGACAGCAAATTGTGAAGCATTATTGTTATGTATGTATGTATACCATACATGATGATTCAGGGGAAGGAAGAAAGGAGTGATAATGTATTTACTGTTATCTAGACTAGACATAAAATATGCTAACATTTATATTCTGGATGTAGCGGGGGGGACATTTGGCAGTTTAGAATAATAAAAAATAAAACACTCATTATGCAATGCCCTTCTGCTTGCAACAAAGAGCTTCTTGCATAAACGATGCCATTTTAACACCTCTGACAGCAAATTACTGTTTTTGAAACAGAAAAGCACTTATTTTTGTGTGAAGACTAGGAAGACCTGAATACATTTTGCTATTAACAGAAAGACAAAATACTCCTCAGACATGGACACCTTTTCCCCCCCTCAACACAGTGAGCCTGCAATGTTTCACACACGGGTGGAGTAAAGACTCACTACAGAAGAGCAGCATCTTTTTCGTATTCATCAGATGCTGCTATCAAATGATGCAGTTGCGTTTCCTCACCCCAACTACACATGCTTCTCTTCTGATGTTTAGTCTGAGGCGTACTCGATATGGGACTTCTTTTTAGCCATATCATGCACGTTCTACAGCTCATATGAAATGAAAACAGGATGGAGAGATCGGCATTTTATAGTCCTGATTCAGTCTAACAAATGCCTGTGACTTCAGAAGCCTCGGTGCTTCCTGCCGCTGGCGAATACTGATGCAACTTGTCCAGCTCAGAACAAGAAGCTTTTGGTTTAGGAAGGGTCCTCTCAGACCTGGCTGGGGGACACGATGAGGGTGGACAGAGCATGCAGTCTTTGGACATGTGTGACCTGCCACCCTCTTCCCAGAGAAAAAGAAACTAAGACAACTTAAACAATCCCCATGAGTTTCAAGGGCAACTGTTGCAGGCACACACTGGTGTGATGAGATATATTCAGTTATCCTCCTCCTTCATTATTAATTTTATTTGATTTTGTTTTCATTTCTTTTTTTAAAACAGTCCACGAATTGGTATGACACTGTATTATAAGCACCTTTCTACAACCTTTGTTGGGCATATTCATTGACAAGAACCATGACTAATTCACCATGGATGTAGAAGCACTGTTGACAGTCTCACCTTACACTGGAAAAAAAAAATATTAAAATGCACATATATATGTATAATATATAGATTGGCAACTTGGTGCACCAGTGCTGGATGCAATAAAAGTTGTTTTTAAATGTTTGGGAGAAGGAGAGGTATACTTAGTTGAGTCAACTGGGATAAGACTCATTTGGAGATGTCCACACTGTTGAGTGCCACTGGCAAAAGCTGTTGCGAGGGTTCTAAGATTTTTCCATTGTTGGTGTTCTTGCTGTGGTCCAGGTCCTCTACATCCATCTTGACTGCCTCTTCGCTGTTGCTGGCATTGGGAGTTGTATTTTCAGAGTTTGTTATGTCCACAGGACTCTCTCCCACCTCTCCAGGGCTCTTAGAGTCCGTTCCACCATTCTCTTTGACCTCTGTAACCTCCATTGGCTTCACAGTCTTCACTGTGTCCATGTCGTCTCTGACTGCTGTGTTACTGGCCTGTGTGACTCCTGATCCTTTCGGCTCTGCCTCTGGAGTGACAGCGGCGGCCGAGTCGGCCATCTCGCCCACCTCAGGCTCGGCCTGCACCTTGGGCACTGTGCCAGCAGCAGGGACCTGCGCACCAACTTGGGCAGGGTTCTGCTCAGACCCTGAGGGCTTGGCACATGAATGTACTGTACCCTTGGGCTCTTGGCAGCCGTCAGTCTTGTCCTCAGGGTTGTCCTCTTGCACTACACCAATCTCCACAGTCTGAGAAAGGTTAAAGCTGTGGATGAGGCGCACCAAGTGTTTCACCTTGTCCAGCGAGGCCTGCATTTCCTTCTGCCGGGCCAGGATGCTGTTCTTGGTCTCCATGCATTTCTTAGACATTAAAGAGAGAAGCATATTGTGTTAGTCCTGGATTTGTTAATAAAGAGGGGTTAAAATGGACAGATGTGCCAAGGAGCAGAGAGAGAGAGAGAGAGAGAGAGAGAGAGAGAGAGAGAGAGAGAGAGAGACCTTAGGCCTATGTAAATGGCAAGTGGAGCAGAGCATCAGTACTATAATATGATGGAAACATAAATGTTTTACATTACTAATGCAATCTTTGTATTAAAAATAATTTAATGCACAGACAGTTTGAACAGACAACATTTATAGTCGCATCACAGAAACGATGCTTTCATTTCAAGCAATGTTCAAAAACACGACCCTGTTATGATAGATTGTCCTGTAGTTCCAGGGAGGAAAAGTGTTTGTATGGTAATAATACCTATGACCACAACCAGAAAAAATAAAAATTGTGCTTTTTATATGTTTTTGTTTGATGTACTACTATCATGCCACATTTTAAGTGAACTGTGCTGTAATCACAGCCGGCCCAATTTCGACTGTCCCCACACCAATGTGTTTTGACCCTGTTGTGTTCACAGGTATTAGCTTTCTTGATCAAAACTAATTGGAAGAAGTGCAGAGTGAACAGTTGCTGAGGCTCACAAGGACATTTGGCATCTGTTAGAAAAGGCATTGCTGTGTGTTGCTGGAACATACTCAAACTTTTCAGAATAATGCAAGTAAGCTTTCAATCTTTCCTGCTGTTTCCCACTGGCTCAACTTGATACATAAATTAGGTAATGATGCCTCAATCTTTTAGCAGCCAAGAATCTTGCAGTTTTGTGTTTACACACTATGATGTTATAATGTAATTCAGCTCTGCACTGCTATATGGAGAGATGGACTTATTTAAAAACTGTAAAATAAAACAATGGTTTTATTCAAGGCTTTTCTGAATTATGTATCTTCACAAGAAATTATTTAGACAGCACTTTGATATAATTCTGACATCAAAACCAACAAAGAAAGTGAGAACCTAAGGTCTTGCCATCCAACTGTAGTTAGTTAAATTGAGCCCATAGTACAGAAACAGACATCCAAAACTTGTTTTAATCGCATTTCCATTAATGTTGAGAACTCCATGCTAACTGACAGGTACTGCTCCCACACTGGGCCTCATTCATCAATCGTTGAGTAAAATTGTGTGTAAGCCAAACTGTACTAAAAATTTATGCTGAATTTAAAAAATTAAACTAAGTAAAAGCTGATTTCATCCGTATTCGTGTGCATGTTGATAAATGGCAATCATCTGTAAATTACCGGGCACGTGTACGCCACAGTCGATTTGTGTTTGGAGACGCCCAAAAAATTACATAAAATGGTCAAGTTCACAGAGCAGGAAGTGCAAAATGGCTACTAAACGTCCAAAAAAAGAAGAATTTCTCTGAGGCAGAAGCTGAAATACTTTTGAAAATAAAAATATTATTTAGCAGTGTATCTAGCAGAGTTACAGCACCAAGAAATAACCAAAATATGAAGAGAGAGATTACAGAGGTGAATTTGGTGTCATCCATCCAGTGCAATATAAGCAAAGGTCAAAAGAAAATGATTTGATACCAAAACAGGAGTTAAAAAAAAAAAAAAAAGTCTTATTAGTCTTAAAATGGATTTGGGTTGACTTGCTGTCTTTTTTAATATATATGTAACGTTTCCATAATGTCCATAATGTATATGAAATGGCAGGTCTTAAAAAAAAATAAATAAAAAAAAGTTAAAAAAAAAAAAGTGCGTATTTGAAATAAATAAGCGATTTGAACTTGATGGCATAATCTGTATCCAAAAACGCAGTAAATCAGCACAAACGATAAGATTCAAAGCCGATCAGTCAAGGTTTACATTAGTTAATCTACCTATGCATAAATTTACACACATTCAGGAGCACGAGTAGGATACAAACTTTTTTGAATTTACAGGATTTTCATGAATACCAATTTTTTGTGTAAACGCTCATATGAATGATTTATGCATAAATCCATTCACATTCAGCTTGATAAATGAGGCCCAATGTTGGCATCCATGAAAGAAATCCTGCCTCATGTTCTAAATAGGCCTGAGCCTGGTGACACTTCACAGAGTTGTCTGGCATTTATGGATACTTACCGTTATAGAGTTGCTGAGCTGCTTGACCCTTTGTTCCAGTTGCTCTCGCTCTAGTTTGAGCTCAGCACTCCACTTCATCAGCTTCTGCTTTTCTTCTTCTTTTGCTGTTGAACACAAAGGAACTGAGGTTTTTATGTGAACGATTTCTAACTTGGTTCTAAAAGCATAGCTCTAAAACCGCAACTGCTATTTCATTTAGACGATGATTTAGACAAAGTTAAAACAAGATGCACAAATGTACACAAAGATGCACAATTTTCATCTATTCATCCAAACTGGTGATTGTAAAAAGTTTAAATAGATATCTGAGACAGAAACCCAGAGGACAGTTGCATTAACATGTCAGTAATTCCAAATGACAGCATAAGTAAAAAATAAGAAAATAGATTATCCAACTGTAGTACTCCACTCTGCTCTTTTAAGCAAACCAAACAAAACTGAGCACATTCACAGAATGAATCTGGACTAAAACCCTCACTAAAGATGCAGTTATGCTTCACTACATCCTGAATCTTAACCTTACTGATAAGATGATGTTTCACCTTCTTTATATGCAATGTAGGAATGTACAATCGCCAAGGTCCCGGGCCATGGTATGGCCTCCTCTTTTTTCAGTATCTGTAAAGAAATACGACATTAACACTGGCACAGTACTGAGGAAAAAACTTTGGGACACCAGAATAACCCCTTTACCCCAGTGATCAACTGCTAATGGTGTAGTGATGAACAAAGAAAGGAGTTCAATGGGAGTGTGCTGGATGCCAGCTTCCATTTACATGATGAGTGAAATAAAAGGACAATTGATATAAGACCACATGGAAAGCTACAAATTCTTATAAGCAGCCTTATTTGCCTTTTTCATGTGGGTTAGGGGATGTATAATTGATACTAGTAAGAGAGAGGCCTGGTCTCAGTCAAACACTATATATTACTGTATTTATGTGTCTGAAAAGCCTGATAAGTTGAGGTCAGGTTAGCAGGATTCAATGCAGACTGATTAACGAGTTTGGGGATCTTCGTGGCAGAGTGATGTAGTTTACCTGGTCTTTACATTTGGGACAGATCCACATGCCTTTAGGAATATTTTTGAGGGGCGGGTCCAGGCAGTCGAGGTGGTAGACGCGTGAGCACGTGTCGCACATGAGCAACTGGCCACTACGTCTGCACACAGTGCAGAAATCCTCATGGATGTCTCCCTGTCAGGAAGAACGGCACGGGTCAGTACCACCACCCCTCTGTGCCGGACCAATCAAATGGGGAGAGGGCAGGGCAGGGAGGGGAAGTGCGGACTACTAGCTTGCTGACTTGTAAAACTATAGCTGAAAGTATAATCCAGTATTTCAAGTAAATCCAGAATTATTATTGTCTGAGAATAAATTCAGATCACATACACATACT
>JAOTRR010000012.1:19219109-19229886 GCA_028570945.1 Gogo arcuatus | reverse complement strand
ATAAAAATAAGCTGAAATGCTTGGAAATTGCATATTTCAATGCCATTAAGAAAAAATAAATTCTGGGGGAGACCCCCAGACCCCCTGGCGGGAGGGGGATACACCCTCTCGCACCCTCCCCCTTTTGGCTTCAGAAATGGACCAGCATTTGGAAGTCGGAAACTTGGAACCTATGCTTATGTTCACATATGGACAAAAAGCATTGTGTCATCAATCTATGACCACCTGGAATGCTGAAATGTGTGAAAACTTGTCTTAGATCTCTTGTTTAAAAAAGCCCTTCCCAACTATATTGCATTCATCTCAATGATGGCAAATGTTCTTTGAAATCTAAGTGCTCACTTGTGATCTTGTTCATCATGTAGCACTCTCCAGCTTGTTGGATAAGTGTGTGTTTGTACTCATGTATTCCACCTGCTCTGTCTAAGAAAGAGGCAGCTGTTTTGGTGCTTTGATAATATATGTTCACTGAACTTGTGTAATCTGATAATGTCACACACTCCACAGCCACCTGAGTTTTGTTTTGAAAAAGTAAGTCCACCATGCCAGAAGTAGAACAGTGACATGAACCTGATTTTCTACAGAGCTGCTGGGTGATGCTATATCCCAGCACCAAAACAATCTTTCAAACAAACTGATTTATTGCAAACATCTTTAAAGTGCCTATTCTGAGACTCATTAAAGTAGGCCTTCTAAACACACACAAATGATGCAACTCGCAGTCCACATTTGTATTAGTGGTCCCAGTCAAGACCTGAAGAGGGACAGACCCATTTCTGCTGCTATCTTTACCATCTCTCCCTCTCCACTCCTGCTATGTATAGATCAGGGTCAGAGTCTCAGTATTGGATTCTGTGTGTGTGTGTGTGTGTGTGTGTGAAGTGCTGGGGCATTAAATGATGCTCTCCTGAGCTCTGACTCAAAGGAATTAGGCCAGCTGTTTGATTGAAGTTGGCCTGTGGGGAGATGACTAGTGGACCTGAAACAAGGCAGTGAAGGTATTCACATATCTCTTTGAACACTTTGAGATCTAAATAGTTACCATCTCATTTGTGTATTACATTTTACCAGTTGATCCAGCCATTAGCACCTACATCCAAGATTCAGTTGGGGCATTGTACTCTGCTGTTTGCACATGGCTTATTGAACTTATTATTTATTTATTTATTTATTTATTAGAATGCAGACAGGGAATATGATGTACATGATGGGAGGAGCTAAGGTTTTGAGATATATTCTTGAAATATAAAAACTATATTATGAGTACTTTTGTTCTTAGATGCATCTTCACTTGTAGGATATTTGGGAAATGTCCTGCAGATGGCGACAGTGCTACATGTAGTCCCTTTGCTCTGAGAGCCATAACTTTTGTGGTTGCTTGGCAATCACAGTCAACCCTACTGTCATGTTGGGACGACCGGGAAAGTCCAGGGCCTTGGCTGGGTAGTGGCCCAGGGGGCACAGTGACATGAAACAGGCATATTCGGTCCAAATATTGTGGTCAGAGTGTTAGGTTTAAACTTTAATTAAACTTAGTGTTAAAAAACCAAACCAAAAAACCCGAATTGTTCCATTTGTGCCCACAGGTATTTCTTTCTTTCTTTCGTTCTTTCTTTCTTTCTTTTAAAAATTACAATTTTAAAAAATTAAAACAAATGTATCAATAATTTATGAAATGTACACATTTGCATATTGGTTTCAGCATATATTGTGCTTATCAGTGGTCTTTGGTGTTCAGTGTGGCTCTCCTCTATCCTCCTAGCTGGCATCTTTGTGAAACTCCTAGACAAGCTTTCCTTAAACAAACCTCCCTGAGTTTCCTAGCAACATCTGATACAAAATACACACAGTACACAAAGTACCAGTTAACAAGGTACATCACGTTTTTTCACAGCCTGAGTAATTAACAAGTAAAGCTAAATATTTATTGGACAAATGTATTATCCAGACTGGATCAATATTTCAAGCCATGTCTGATTTTATTATTTAGTTGTTTTATTTATTATGTATTTCATTATTTATTTCTAAAGTAATTATTCAAAGGGAAGAACGATAGGTTATAAACATGAGTTGTTTAATATTATTTTGAGAGGATGGCACTATTGCCCTTCCATTATATGTCAATTTTGAGTAAACAGGTTTTCTGGTCTTATTAGTATGGGGAAAGGTGTCAATATACTTTTACATGATAATCATAGAGTATATGGTACAGATGTGGTAGATAGGGATTATTTTTAAAAACCTAGGTTGACATGTTTTAGTCGATTTTAACTAGGTAAAGCTCAAGGAGAACATGTACAATTCCACATGGACAGCAGCCTGAGCACAAGATCAAACACAGGACCTGTGACGTGACAACACTGGTCTCTGGGCCAACGTGTTGCCCAAGTATAAGTGCTTGGAGACAATGCTTGGCACAGTTTAAATCTCTTTATTGGTTTCTTCCTGCCTTCAGTGGGTTTAACATTAAAGCTTAAATTAAAAATAGCAACCACAATAGCAATAACAACCAGTGAAAGCAGTGGAAACCAAGGTCTTTCTGACCATCTCAATGCCACAAGTATGGCCTAGTTGCTGAATCCTGCACAGAGTGGGAAAAATAAGTGGTAATGGAGGAAAGTTGTATAATAATTGGTGAATCCAGTCATGGGCCAGAGCATCATGACTTAGAGGGAAATCCAACTCTGCCAGGGAGAGCCATAAATGGCAATGTGCTAACTCAGGACTGGCAAAGAGGTCCACCTCCCTCTGGCCCAGGCTCTTCAAAGATCTGGGCTACCACTGAGGTGTAGATGCCACTCTCCTGGATGTAAGCAGTTTCAAAGGTACATCCACCACACCATTGCACAGGCCCAGCAGACGACTTGTTCTCAGTAAGGCCAGTTCTAGTTTAGCCCAGTTGAGGAGATTCTCCACAATTCTAGCATTCTAACATTCTTGGTGAGTCCAGTTTCATGCTTTTGAACTGTGTCATCTGCTTTGGTGTTTGAGAGCTTTGGAGGTCATTTCTAGGTGTGCCTCAGTTCCCCAATGTGATAGAGGAGGTTGGACTGTGTGGCCTGCTCTTTGGTGAGAGCACACAGAAGGCAGTCATCCAGATACAGAAGTATCCACAAGCCAGTAGCCATCAGAAGAAATAAGGCCATCTGTATGCACCTTTCAGAAAGGTAGGAATTTGACATGTCTACAGCCCTCTCTATGAAGTAGAAATGCTCATCAAAACCTTAGGATGTGACCCCACTGTCGAAGACAGTGTGATGCAGGCAGGAACCCTGTAAGTGGAAAGCACCAGATGAACAGTCTTGCAGGTTGTGTGATTCTGAAATCTGCATCCCCCAGTTCAGGGTTTCTTTGGCAGCAGGCCCAAAGAGGAACCCAAGCACACATTGCAGGTTCTGCAGGAGTAATCAGTACACCTTTGGCAGGGTGGATTATGCCAACCACATCTGATGCCCAAAAGCCCCACCATCAGTAGTGAGGTGCTAACTAGCTCCCTTGGAAGGGTATATACTGTATCTGCTGGTTGGAACAACTGCTTTAGTGCTAGCAGAAAAGTAGCCAACAATGTGCCACTCATGATGCAACATCATAAAAGCCCATTCACACTGGACATGTGGTGATAAGTGTCTTGTTTGGCCTTTAAATAGCTGTGCACCTGCTATGACAGAGTTTTTATATTCTATTATAAAATCCCATATAGCAATGTGAACAAACTAAGGGACATTTATACAGGAAACAGCGTAGCTAATAAGCAATGGGTGTAATTAAAGTAAACAGGAGATTTCAATGCCACTGGAACCTAGAAGATAACGTCCAAGTACAAGTAGAGCACCTGAGGGAATAGTGGACACTATTGTGCTCAGTACTGTTTTGCAATAATGATTGTAATATCAGAAACGAGAACACGCTCATTACCGTAATCTGTCATAATTCTCTTTCTGGTTGTTTGGTTTGCTGGTTCTCCCAATTTCTCTGTGATGCAGTACTTGGAGCATTGCCATTGTTCACAGTGGGGCACTCAAAACAAGCATTCAAAGCATTATCTGACTTTTCTTAAAGAGTGAAAGCAATGTACAAAGTTTAGTTCTGTATCCCAGAAAAAGAGACATGAGCTGGTACAACTTCCAGACTCCACCCCATGGTAACAGCCAGAGTAAGCAACAGTATTCTAGCCCCTCTTAAAGAGCAGTAATTATTCCCTTACGTGTTGTTGTGCTTTGAGCGTAGTGGCACATCTCTCATAAGCGGAAGTGTTGCTGAGGTTGATAATCTAATGAAGTGGATGGTATTGACACGCTGTATTTTAAGTAAGGCTTCTAATAAACAGACAGCGGCTGATCGGCGTTCTGTGATGTTAAATTAGCATGCAGCTTTTCAGACCCTGCGCTGGTTTATACACGCTGATCCATAATTCAAGAACTGAGGGGCCTTGAAGTGGAAATGAATGGTATTGTGTTGTGTTGTATTGGTGTTGTAGTGGCTTAGCTGTGTCTTTTTTACCTGGTGAAGAGTTGATACAATGGCAAGATGTTCGCTGCACACTAGACTGACTTAGGGAAAGCTTCATTGCAGAGCTACCTGTTGACCATCTATGAAGTAATGTTAAATTACAACATGTTCCTAAATGTTGATAAATTACTGAGCTCTGCTCTCCAGGTGTAAATAGGAATATGTTATTCAGGCTCACTTTTTTGTCAATTAACAGCATGTTAATTAACATCTTGTTTCATATTGGTCATTGTGGGCTTAATTTTACTTATTGATGGTATGAATATTGGTTTATGCAAGTCTTGATTATTTGGGTTTTTTACATTTAAAAAAACATCCGTTAATACAAGACTTAGTTACTTTGTTAATGTTACTTCTGGTGTATTATTGCTGATGTATGTATGTGAGTTGTTCATGTTTATTTATGTGGTAAGTAATATTAATCATGGGAACCTTAATGAAAATGTTATGTTTATTCCTGCAAAAGGATAAGATCAGTAGAGAGGGATTCTTCTGGTCAGGGCTTGTGACGCCTCCTCTGTAGTTTAGTTGTCCTTAGGACGAATAAATATAGGCTTCCTATTGAATAGGGTAGTGGACTGGGGGACTGTCATTGGAAGCTGTGTGTGTGTGTGTTGTGTTGTGTGAGTGATGCACACATGCACAGTGTGTGTCTGAATCTGGTAATCAGTGATTATTTTAAACCACAGGCTTAGCCTCTGATGCACTCCTGCTGGCTCCTTCACAGCCAATCGATGAGCTGTGTTTGTGTCTGTGTTCTTTAGCACCTCCTCTCCTCCTTTACCTGATCATTCGCCTTTCTCTTCTCTCCTACTTTCTCTCTTTCTGTCAGTCCATTATGTTTCAGAACTGCCAGAGGAGAGCTACGTAATCAGTGCCAGGTCGTATGCTACTACATCTTTCCTCTTCATGTTTCATAGTGGTATTAGTCTGGTAAACATTTTGAAGTTAAGTATTTGTGGTGAAGTTCCAAAATTGGGTTCTGTGCTTGGTTCCTTGAAGTTGCTTACATATTTGAGTACGGTAGGTAGACTGCTGCATTGATGCCTGATTGATATGCATTTAATGTTTATTTAATTTGTGTCTGTTTAAAACAGTTGACTTCATAAAAGATAAGTTTTACAGATTGGTGAGTAATAAGATGCTCGTATTCATCCTGATTGTACCATGTACAACTTCTCTTTACTTCTGTGTACTTTTGTCATTTTTGGAATAGCCTAGGGCTCAATCAGTAGTCTAGCACAGAGTTCTCATTATAGACCAAATGCTCCTTTTTAATACAATGTTTTTGAAAAAAAAATGTATGGGGTTTATTCATAACATCTTTTGTAAAATATTTATTCTTGAAATAGTTTGAAAAATCATTTTTACCTGACAGGATGCTAAATTACATGATGAATCTAAATTCTAACCTTTAATTGAGTCTGGTGGAAGTGAAAGCGATCGTAATCAGTAATCTACAGGAAATATATGTGGTGAATAAGTGTACAATAAAGTGAAAGAAAATTAGTGCTTTGCACAGTTTTTAAAAGATCACTTTGTCTTTTATTTACTGCATGACTTTGTTAATAGAAGGAAGTTAGCTGGATTGATTGGTCATTGATTAGAAGGGAAGACCTTGAGAACTTCCTAATCATATCCTGTTAGCTGATCTGCCCCCTGGCTTGAACTTCACCTAGCATTAATGTTATCTGAATTGAAACTGGCACAACCCAGTGATAGAGCAAAAAATATGGACTTTCTGGGGGACCCTTAGGACTGTTTTGAGAACCACTAACGTAAATGATACAAATTATCTGCTAATGGACATGTTTTTCAGTACTACAATTCTGAGAGCTTATATACTATCTTCTGTTTCTAGTAAAGCTGGAAACTAACTTTATGAAATTTATAGAATGTAAAGCTAATGTTCTGTTTCAACACCCAATCCTACAATTTGTTCTTAATATTATGGCTAGTAAATGTACCACTGCAGCAGACCAGTGTTTGGACTGAGTGTAATGTCTACAAACTTTAATAACTTTAAATGAAAGTGAACAGCTGCTCACCACCTCTAAATGAGATTGAGATGGGCTATAATTAGCACAGCCATTATTGAAGGGTTAGAAAGCCTTTTAACCTGTTCTGTACAGCTACAAGTCAGAGGTTCATATTCAGGAGGTGAACGGTAGCTCATTTTCTCGAGTGTTTTACATGCCACTGAATGATGATGTTATCAGGGCTTTGCAAAGAAGTAGCACAGGTGGCTACTTAACACTACTTGAACCTCTGAGATGATGTTTACCAGGGCTAGTCTCCGAGCAGAATATACTAGGATATGAACAGTGCACTAATTCTCTGGAGGCCTGTGTTATCTATGGGGAGGGTATAAAAATTGCATGTTGCAATGCATGCAAATGCCAGGCTGTTAATATTACATTAAGAGCTGGAATTAAATTAGCATTAAATTAGATCAGCATTATGTCAAAGTTCTGCTCAAAGCAGCATGACTCTTCAAGGCTTAGGTTTGTCTTATAATCAGTAATTCATACTGACAATTTTACACCAACAGCCTCAAAGAAGCTTTAGAAAGCCTCCATGGACGTGTTCTTTCGACGTCACTTTAAGAGGAAGGAGGCTGTTTTCGCTAGGCCAGGTGGCGAAGCGTCTGAGCCATGTCGATCCAGGAGACCCAGTATTGCCGTACCAGCGAGCCGTGCACGCAGGCGTTCCAGTGCAGGTTTTGCCTCAGCTACATTGGCGCAGCGCAGGAGATCCAGTGCTCAGCTACAGTCACTACAGTCACTACAGTCACTGCCTCGTGCTGCTAGCAGCCGATCGACTAAGACTAGTAATACGAGACGCCGTTCAAGCACCACCACACCAGGTGCAAATCCACGTTTTGCCGTACACCGCAAGAAGGCAAGTAAGTTGCGTAACATCGACACGCACCTTCTTGGCCCTTCCATGCTGCTTGCCAGCCTTATCCAGATGACAGAGGAGGAAGAGGATGTTCGAGACCAAGCTGTTGGACAGGTGGAGTTGAAAGGGAGCATGTCCTACGTCTGCTCAGACCCACTGCTTTCAGAAGGAGACTGCGAAAGTGATAGTCCAAGCTCCACTACTGACTCTGACAATGACCAGTACTCAGAGCCGTATGACGAGCATCTTATGGAGGCAAGTTTGTCAGAGCAGGAGTTTAGAAATTCCTCTGTTTTGTGCCAGCGGAACTGCCTTCCTCTGAGCGTGGTTGTCGAGCGAGTCCAGGCCCACACGCTAATCCGTGTTCCACGATGTCTCAGGAGAAATTCCTCTTACCTAGGCCATGCTGAAGGTGGCCCACAAGGGCGTTATTGCCAGAGAAGGCGCCGCAGGCGTGCCTCAACCATCTCCAAGGCAGGCAGCCCTTGGCCAGGAAGAGGTCAACCACTGCCTAGTCGCAGGAGCTCCACCTGTTGGAAGACGCACTCTGCCTTTAGCCCACTAATGGGAGCCCATTATGACCCTACACTGGAGTCATGGAGTGGCTTCCTCTCGTATGTAAAACCTTTACTTTCCTTCAGTCCAAATGATGTTCTCTGTTTTTACTGTTATTGGTCATACCCACTCCCACAGTGAGCTTAAATCTGAAATCCCTTCTTGTGTTTAGTGTGTTTTCTGGTACTGTTACATATGAAATGTTATGCCTTTACAATAAACTGAAAAGATATACTGGACACTATACTGCTGAACACAAACAATTGGGGTTCGCTAAAACATTCGTGAAACAAACCACCATTTTAGACCAGAGGAGCGTGGTAAAATGTAATCATTTCACTCTTGCATATTTCTCCATGTTAGAAACAAACACTGTAGTGTTTGACTGATAACATTTAAATAGGAAATCCGTGTCATCTGAAGGTGGCTGTCTGTGCATGTGTGTGTGTGTGTGTGTGTGTGTGTGTGTTTTCTGAGTGACCTTCTAATTCCCTGTCCTGTGGATCTGAGCTCCATGGCGCTAGCTCATTAGCGGCATTGGTACTACAGCGTAGCATCATTACTTATCAGTCAGAAGTTAACCACCCTCAGGTTGCTAAGCATCACTAATTCACACAGCAGGGACTGCACACAAAGTTTACAGCAAGCAAGGTCTTGCAGTAACAGGAAGCAAAAATATACTTTCGCCTTATCTGTTTTAAGTCCTCATGGAAGGGAAGTAATGATAATTTTGACTTCAATACTTATATCAAATATTTAACACAGTGCACTATAACAAAATAATAATTAAAAAAATTACAAATATATTTTGATACTTAGTTATATTTAGTTATAGTTTGATATTTAGTGAGTAGTCTATTATTAACAAATAATTAATTTGTTATTTGTTGTATTGCTAATATTATGCTAATGGGCCTGAAACCACACAACCCCCCCACACTCGGGCTGCCTTAAATGGCATCAATGCATATTTTTTTTCTCTCATCTCATTGTATAGTGCCAAATTAAAAAAAAAAATCGGTTACCAAATTAGACTTCATACAGACCATTCACTAGCACATATGCTAAATAGCCTTTTTGTTATGGCAATTCTTAGTTAGATCTTCAGCTTTACAGTGACTACATTTGAATTTCCTGCATGATTGAGCTTATACAAATCAAAATAGCAATTTGTGAAATTGTATTTGTCTAGACGCGTCAAACTTTCAGTATAGCGTAGACCTAGTTAAAGATTTAAAAGTATGAAATATTGGAGTACTGAAGTTTTTGCCACTTTGTCGCGTTGTTATTTCTCAGTGCTGTCAAAATCAGCTCTTCTTATTGCTGTTGCTTTGTGCAAGCTTTGTGTGTGAATGATGAGCTTGTCATGTTGAGGTGTGGATGAAATTAGACAGACCTTTCTTCACACTCTGTGTTTTTTTGTTCTGGCAAACAGAGCAATGTATAAACTGTGGAATGAATTATATAAAGAATGATGTGTGTAGGCCTATTAAATGATGGTTAGAATAAACTACTTGGGATATTAAAAAAGCAGAGATCTGTAAAATGTAGGCTTATTTTGAAACAAGACTCTGTGATTGATATGGGATTTTTTAAAAAAAAGAAAAAAAAAGAAGAAGAAGCTTAAACAGGTCCCTGAAGTGCTCCAGGCAAATGAACAGAGAAAGCTCTTCCTGAAAAAGCTTACTTTCTAATGTCAAGATTATTTATAACCAGATGACTAGATGTCATGATCTGATTTGTGAGATTTTTGCTGAAGTTATAAAGGGCGTCCCAAGAGTCTCTATACGTAGGGGAAATTTATACTTAGAAGTACAATTACATGCACATGTAAAGCAGACACGGGAGAGACGACTCCGTGTGCGTTTACAAAGAAATGGCAACCATGTAGAGGATGTTTTATAAATAAAGTTACATTTTGCTAAAAAGTGTTCATCTCCTCTATGTATGGAGACTTTTGGAGCACATTGTAGAAATATTTTTCCTATATATTATGAGGTATTTGAGTCTACAAGCAAGACTGAAGTCTGAAGTTCCTTTATTGGCAGGTCTTCTAAATGTAAACCTAGACAATTTGCAAAACTAATGATGAGATGCTGATATGTAATAACCTCTAGTACATTGAGAGAGTTTGCTTACGGTTTGTGTGGGGTGTCTGTGTATGTTCTTTCCGTGTTTCCAACCGTCTCCATCTTCCCGCCTTGCAGTAATATGTCCACAGTTGCTAAAGAAAGGTCAATGACAATGACAAATTGCTGACAATTGTTATGTTTAAAGTGATAATGTTCTGTAGTCTGTTTATCTTGCATTCAGAAATCTCACAATTTCTTTAAAATTTGTGCTGGTATTCTTCACTTCCCTGTTTTTTTGTGTGTGTAATTGTTGTAGATATGAAAGTAATCCTGGTGCTATGAAACACATAAATTTATAAATTATTGTACAAATAATTGAAAAATGAGACTTTGTAGCCACTTCATACATCATTTAAAAGGTTGTGATGTGTAGCTACCTTTGTCTTAACTTAATCGTTGTGGATTACAGAATGCCATGTAAATTATGCGAAGATACATAGTAAAATACAGTATATGGCCAAAAGTATGTGGACACCCAACCATCACAGCTATATGTGGTCCTTCCCCGAACTTGCCACAAAGTTGGAAGAACACAATTATATAGGATGTCTTTGAATGCTGTAGCATTACAGTTCCTCTTCACTGGTACCAAGAGGCCCAAAACCTGTTCCAGCATGATAGTGCTCCTGTGCACAAAGTGAGCTCCATGAAGACATGGTTTGAGAAGGTTGGAGTGGAAG
>JAOTRR010000012.1:19183566-19195148 GCA_028570945.1 Gogo arcuatus | reverse complement strand
TTATTATTATTATTATTATTATTATTATTATTATTATTATTATTATTATGCCTTTATTCCAGTTTTAGAACTAGAAAATAAATATTCACTGAGATGAAACATACTGTTAAAAATGTATAGGCCAATAATCAGAATTTAAACCATGAGATACTATAACGTTCACCTTATCCTGGAAACATTTGTAATACTTTCACTGCAGTACTAATAAAACCTTTTCTCAAAGTATTCTGTTTGATAAAATAATAAGCATACACAATTGATATATTAGGAGCTTCTTTTTTTTTTTTAAATAAAGAACTGCCCAGATTGAAGGTGTTCATACTTCCACCCATCCCTATTCCCAGCTTTGGACCTGTAGCCAATTCTGAGCTGCTATCTGAGTCTCTCCTATAGCATGATGAGTGCCATTTGGGACTGTGAAGGCTGATACAGACACAGCACTGCCTATTAAAAAAAAAAAAATGTTGCTCATGCAGTGCCATAAAGCAGCTTAAAGCACTTGCAGGAAAGTGCTAACTCTACACATGAGGCACCAGATGCCTGTGATTAGCTAGCTTTACTGATTGATTCAGGAGAGAGGACTGGCATTTTTCCAAGAGAGCAAGACACCACCAAACACTGTTTTTCCTTAAAACAAAGAAGACAGACGAACCTTTTAAAAAGTGTCCAGAAAATAGCTTATTGACTGAGTTGGCAATTATCATGAGGTGGTTATCATTTGTCTGATTTCACGAGCAACTTTTGCTTAATTGTCATTACTGACTATAGACCTTCCATAGTTATCTGTTCACAAGCTTACTTTCTAAGCATGTGTAAATTGTTGTGTAAACACGGAGTACAAGTGTATCAGATAACTGCAAAAATAGGACTTTGGCAATAATTAATCTAGGGCATTTACATAATACTGGGTCACGAGTCAGTCAGTAATTCAATTTCTTTAAAGAAAAAGAAAAAAAAGACAGCCACGTAACAAAGCAGCATGCCATAAAATTCAGTACTTTTGTGTGCTTGTTTGCATGTGTAAATGAATAATTAGATAATGAAATAACAGTTCCAATAAATAGAATGGCTAATAACTGACAAGCATTTTATCTATTGGACATTTGAGAATTCATTTTCATCACCAAGGCAAAACAGTCAAACTAGAGAACAGATTCAGGGAAACATCACATGCCACAAGTCAATAAACTCATCTTGGAAAGCTTCCAAAAACAAAGTTGTGCGGAGTTACAAAATGGTGGCTGTTTATATTCATGTCCAGAGATTTCTTACTCCTGATTGCTGAACCACATCATACCTCTGGCTTTAATAAATATAGTTTTTCATAACAGTTGTTTTGACAATATTATGGGTACCAAAAACAGCCCAAATGTACGTAACTGCATCTATTTGTTTATTCTGAAGATTGCTTGTGAGTAAAATCTACCAGCAATGGAGGCGGGATTTGTACCCCAGTAGGTTGGGGTACAAAATGACACTTTCCATCGCTAGGCACTAGATGTGTTGAGGTGATATTTGAATGAGAGACAGAACTTGAAAGTGTCTCTGACATCAATACATGAGAATTGGCATCTCTGCATTTTGCTGTTTGGTTTGTGCAACTCAACAAACCTCTACAACACTGATGCATCTATATCACAGTGTAAAAGCTGATTTACTGAACTTTTTGTCATTTGCTGTCCTTAGGATGAGGGGTGTATTCTCAGTAACGATCATGCTGCTTGTGGCTTTGGCCATTGCTGTGGAAGCCGTAAAGACGAAAGGTGAGCTTCTTTTGCAGATTCAAACACCAATCAAACATATTGGTCACTTTAGTTTTTTGACATTAATGCCAGTGATATACTTGCATGATATAGATATGCTGTAATATTTATATTCTCACAGAGAAAGGAAAGGAGGTGAAAGTAGAGGGTGACTGCTCTGAGTGGCTATATGGGAGATGTGTGCCCAACAACGGTGACTGTGGTGTGGGCGTTCGCGAGGCCACCTGCAATGAGCTGACCAGGAAACACAAGTGTAAAGTGCCATGCAACTGGAAGAAAGACTTTGGAGGTATATGCTTAAGAAATGTTTAAAATAGTAACATTTATCTCAGGATGTAAGGATGTTCCATTGAACACATTTTTACTGCCCTTTAGCTGATTGCAAGTACAAGTTTGGCCGTTGGGGGGAGTGTGAGGCAGGCACTCGAAGCAGGACTGGAGTCCTGAGGAAAGCGCTGTTCAAAGCTGACTGCCAGGAGACCATTAAGGTGACCAAACCTTGCAATCCAAAAATGCCCAAACCTAAGGGCGGGGAGAAGAAGGCAAAGAAAGGGAAGGAAAATTAAGTAATCCAGGGTGACAACCTTTTCCCTGCCTTTAAATGGAATGGCGCTTAATCTGCAATGGGGGGGGGGGGGGAATGGTCACCCTATCTATATTTGATTCTGTCTTATGTTGGTACAATTGTGATTGTTTCCTTTGTCATATTTTTAAATAAATTCTGTAGGAAGCTGATAACTGTAATTTACTTTACATTTATAAATAGAGAAACACAAAACCATGATTTACTAAAGATGCATGTCTGTATGGACATTTTTTGGCCCTTGGAAATTTGATCAGTAGAGATATGATTTTAACACACAATGATCAACTGGATCCATATTTGTACATGTCAAATAAAATAAAACCCTTCAATTTTTAGTACACTTGCGATGGTAGACAAGCTGCGTATCTATGCTTATCAGTGTTTCTAGATTTGTAATCAATGTACAATCAACATCACTAACGGATTCTACTTCAGGTCTGTGAATAAATAAGAAACGTTTTTTTTTTTCAATGTCATTCTCTGTTGCATTTTTTCCCACACAAATACCTACAGGCTGCAGAGTTAACTGTCACATTCTTAAATGAACAGTGTCAATTTTACATGTACGTTTTGCAAATTGACTCCTGCCCCCTCCTTGCTAACCTCGTGACTTCACTAACCTGACTTCTGGAAACTCTGTGTGGAACTACAGATGAAGAGGAACATTGATGGTTGCACTATAACTGGCTCTGGCACTATCGTTTGCCACACCTTCAGTATTAATCATTTTTTTCGAAGTCAGCAGTTAGTCCTTGGTTCTCAAGTGAGAATGTAGAACATGAGCTCTGTGCAGTGTCTTTCAATTGAACTGGAGAGATCAGGCAGGATTCGCAGATTGTGGGTTCAGTGTGTGCTGCCTGGTCATCATACAAGTAGACAGCCACCTCAAACTGCATACACAGATTAAAATTTTGTCATTTTATCCATATATAAGCAACACAAGAATGATTGGAATCCTATGTGAAAAAAGCAAAAATTTAATAGTAATATTCAATAACTGGTACTTTGAGCTTCAGCAAATGGGGACAATGTATAGTTTCATTTTTTAGTTTTTAGTGTAATGCATTTTATTATCTGCAGAACAAAATGATCAGCACTCCAGTGATAAATGTTTGATGAAGCCTTCCAACCACACCCCAGAGTTTCATCCTGGAATATTTGACAAAGTTTGGGGTTATTATCTTATTAGAAAATCTATTTATGACAAATTTATCAAACCTCCTGGCAGAGACAACCAGGTTGTGGCCCAAAATATCCTGATACGTTGCAGAATTCATGATGCCATCAATCTTCGCAAAAGCCTACCAGCAACAAAACATCCACCATAGGATTTTATAGTGGATAGCAGTTGCTTTTCTTTGGATGCATTCCCCATTTTCTTTTTTAACCCAACATTCAGATGGTGCTTATGACCAGTTAGATTTTGTTCTTCTTTAACCACAACCCGTGAGTCCACCTGTTTCGGTGACGGTTAGCAATGTTCCAGTGCTGCATTTTGAGAGTAATCCTCAGGAAGTGCTTCTTTCACACAACCTTTCCAAACAACTTCTTGTTATTGGGGTGGCATCTAATAGTTAAATATGAAATGTGACATTTATTTGACTGTATGAAATAAACTGCAGGTCTGAAACTGTAATCTTTAGATTCTTCTTCACTGATCTCACCATCCTCCTCAGCGTGGGTGGGTGCAGTACGCTATTATGGGAACAGTTTTTGTTAGATAACAGTGTTTCTCCACTTGTCTAAGTGGGAAATGTTAATTATTGTGTGTAATGTTTCTATTATATCTGGCTCTTCCAATTCTCTTGAAGGATATGTATAATTCTGGAGTTACTGGTACAAGATATAGATGTTCATGAAAAAGAGCTCTTTTGTAGGTGACAGCTGGCTTTGATTAACAGAAGTTAATAGATGCTTTCCTTTTAAATTCATGTGCTGTAAAGCAGATTTAAGCACACTGTAAAAGGTGCTTTAGAACTGCAATTGCTACACCTGACCCCTCTAATGCTCCCAGGTTCTCCCACACCACCCCATTGTTACGTTCCTTCAACTGGCTTCCTGTAGCTGCTCAGATCAGATTTACAACACTCATGCTTGACTACAAAGCCATCACACCCCTCACTGCACCACGCTCCCTCCCATCCTCTAGCACTGATTCACTGGTCCCACCATCTCTCAGGGTACAAGGAAGGCATGCATCAAGGCTCTTGTTCTGGTTCCTAGGTGGTGGAACGTCCCATAAATTTCCGAACAGCTGAGTCACTAGTTGTCTTCAAGTGATAAGTTCCATGTCTTCAAGAAGTACTTAAATTAGCAGTTTGTTATTTTAAAACATTTCTAGCGCTGTCTTGTGTTTTTCAAGCTAAATCTGGAAATGGATGCTCAAAAAGCATGTGTGTGATGGTCATTTTTGGCCATACAGTGTACTTTATGACAAAGTTATTATTATAGCATGATGGTGGTGCCTTAAATGATCACATATCAAATTTGTGCTATCATCACTCCTACGTTTATCAGTATAATTGTACAGATCATGCAGTGGTATTTATATAGTATTTCCTCATCCAACAGTTTGTATTAGAGGTATTGCATACAAACACATTTGAGCTGTAAACTAAGTTATATGACAGTACTGTGATGAAACATCAATGCTGGTGTTAATATTGACAAAAATGACCATTTTTATTAAATTAAAAAAAAAAAATCAAGGTTTTATGGGTTGAAAAGATCTCAAAACACAACCTACTGGCTAAAATCATGCTAAACCTCGCAAGGCCGATACTGAGGTAGAAATCAACCTTTTGGTACTTCTCTACATCAAGAAATTTTAATCAAAAAATAAAAATAAAATGTTAACGCCCTCTAATCAGAAGTGGGCAGCCCACCTCTCCCAGCCCCTCCCTTGAGTGGGAGTCTGAGACCACACTCATTTTCAAATATATGCTGATCAAGAGCTATCACTCACAGGAGTTTATGCCCCTTCACCACCCTGCCCCACTTCTCGGCTGCCCCCCAGCCCCTTGCCCACTTTTAGTATTTTACAAAATTATTTTTTACAGCTTGGATTACATTTAAATCATGCTGACTTGTAGAACCAGAAGTTGTGTGTGTTGTCGGAAAATTATGTAATAAATTAATAAATTCAACAAGATGCACACTTTTCAATATTCCCATTTTATTAAACCTCTTAACCACCATAACACTGGATCTTTGGTGTCCAACAGCACTTTGTTGAACAAACACCTAACCCCTATTTTAGCTAAAGACTTAAATTCACACTTCTTTACTTGATAAAAGATGCTTCTTACATAAACGGATAAGGGGACTTTTACATCCTGCTTTTCTCATACCTTTGATTTCTTCAGCACTGACCCAGCAGTGAGATCACAAAAACTGGCACAGAGTCGCTAATGTCTGTCTGTCTGTCTATCACCCCAGGTTTTGCATCGCTGGTATCTCCTTTAGATTTGTAAGCTTCAGTTGACCAAAGCATATTAAGACAACCTAAAATGCTAATAAAATACTAGAGAGATGTGTTTCTCAGATGTGTACTGCATTGTCTGATGTAAGCAAAACTGCAGTGGGGGAAGCTTTTTAAAAGAAAAAAACAAGCAAAAAAAACCTACAAACAGATTTGTAATCTATAAGCAGATTTATCAGACCAACAGGTATACAGTATACAGTGACATCAAATAAAAGCAGATGTCATTATCTCCCTTATTACAGCTATGCCCCTTTTTCCATAGTTCTTAAATCAGTAACAGTGTTTTGGGGAAACAAAAATACATTAGAATTCAATCAGTGTCTTCAATGACTAAACAGGGCTAACCATATAAAGTGTAAAATAGTACTGTAATAATTAAAAAACAAACAACAAAAAAACAAAAAACAAAACAGCACCAGAGGTGAGATTTTAGTTAATATTTTAAACAATAGCACTCCAAGCATGAAACGGATAAAGACGTCTGTCTATTACTTTATCAAGAATTCACTCGTCTCACTCACTCTCTTTGTTCTACATGAAAAACAGTCCAACAGTGACTGAGTCTCGAATATCAAGACATAGTAGAGAAATGAGAAGGTGGGGTGCTTCAGCAGCTGTTGTGATGTCAAAAACTAGGGATAAATATTAGACAGCTAAAAGCAGGGCTGTTAAGGAGCACACATTGACTTAAACTGTTAAAAGCCATTTAGACACCAAATAAAAACAAAATAGGATGTTCTGTGCTTCATGGTTTTGCTTCGAGCACTAAGAACCTGGGAAAGCCTACCTCAACGCTTCTTTTGTTACACCCACAAGAGGTCGAGCTCGATACCTGTGCAGGGCAGAGATGATTAGGAAGTACTCAGAGCTTCAGAAGTGCAGGAACAGACAGAGCAAATGTATCTACCTAAAAACAAGCACATTTAGCTTTCAAGTCATTTTCTTGATTGGAAATGCTACACTTACCGGTGATACAACCTCATGCACAGTAGTACACGCACGCAAAGCACATGCCCTCTGTTCAGTGATTAAGCAACGTATGTGTTTCGATGCAGGTCAAGTTCAATCTGCTGGTTCAAGGCCGTTTTTTTTTTTTTTTTAAACAACAACTGGCCAGCTCCTTAGAGATATTCTACTATATGTAATTCAAGTATAATTCTTTCCCCAGGCTTGTTTTGGGAGATATGTCCTGACAGTCATTCCCCACATAGAAAGTCTGGAGAGAAACCAGGGTGTTTAGTGCAATCAGACACTAGCTGCCACTGTAGGTGGCACAGGCATGCTGTGACTGGTGGCATCAAAAGGAACCATTAGCATCCTGGCTGAACACAGGTGAGCACAAGCAGCGCGTTTCAGGGGAACGGAGCCCGATTAAAATGAACTCAGCTCAGGAAGCTTCCAAAACCAATTCAGATACAGAATATTGATGTGGTGATATGATAGCTTTGTTTTTTTTTTTTTTTTTGGCCCTCTTTGATGATGTAAAAGAAATTTCTAACTCGGCTTAATTGATGATTAACATCAACACTTTTTAACTGAAATACATTTTTCAGGTAACAAATAAAATGCATTTGCCAATACGGAAACTTAAAAGCCGTCATTATAAAACATTTCAAAGAACACCTGGGCTACTTTATGCTCACCCTCCTTGCATATTAGTTGAAACTGTCGAGCATTTGAGTGGATTATACTTCTGTACTTATAATTTCTCTTCTGCAAACAAAAACAATGAATGAACAGTGAATCTGATTATTACAAGATTAACAGACAGTAGTGTCCTTTCAAAGTTTCTCCAATTCCTCAGACTAAATTGCAATCACTTGAAATGAACGCATGACCCACTGGCCCTGTGAAGCAAGCATGTTTTCTGCAGCCATGCCTGGAACTTGACTGGTGACAATTATGGCTCCTGAAGGAGCAATAAACTGATCTACATTAATTTCTGTACCCCAGTACAAGAATGACTCAAGTAGAAGCCCTTTCTGGCGATGGAATGCTCAAAAGTCTGAGACACGTTTCAAAAGGAAGCAAAACTACAACTGAAGTGCAAGGACCAAGTGCAACAATGATGGCTTTCTATGAAGACATTCCCCATGAAATATTTGTAGAGAGGCTGCTGTCTCCTCTGAAGAGAGACAGAGTGGAAATTTGGCACTCTAACTTCTGCACATAAGGCCAAAGCAGGAGGAGGCAAAACACAGGCACACAGGTCCACCTCAGGGGTTCATTCTGTCAGGTTCTGACAGAGAACCTCTCACGTCTTGCCAAATCCAAATCAACCTGCTCCACTGATGTAAGTGTACGACAGTGGGAGGAAGCACTATCTGCTGTACAGGTCATTGGGGTAATTTCTGCTGCTACTCTCACTGTTGTTGCTGTTGTTGTTACTGATGTTGGCTAAGTACTCACTTCTAGAGGATGGATCGGGTTCTTCATTCTGACTGTCCTCAACCATGTCCTCCATTACCGGGGCCTCTAACACTACTGCACTAGGGCCTGAAGAGGGAAGAGCAGATCTAGATGGGATTTCAGATAAAGGAGTGCCACCACGAGACTCGGAAGGAGCAGGATTGTCTGAAGTGTCAGAGGGGAGCGCGTTTGGTCTTGTGTTGATGCTGTTTTCCCCTGAAGGTGCTGGGTTACTCGCCTGCGCTGCTCCTGCTGGTGTCTGAGAGCCACGGTGAATGCGGTGGCTCACCACTATGTTGTTGCCGAAGCCTCCCATAGAGGCCATGGTGGTGCTGCGCTCTCTTTGGACCACCGCTGTCATCCCACCTTCAGCCATCAAACGCCGGATCCGGGAAAGTGCATCTTCACCTGGACCAGGATCTGACTGGGACTCACCTGAAATGCCAAAAAGGAGTTTTAATCATTCTATTCAATAAGCTAGTAACTAGTTATGAGAGTAATTAATTAGTAAGTCCTTTAAGAGAGAACTTTTTACATCTAGCATTAAAGTTTAAAAAAAAAGAAAAAAAAAGTGTTTTGCAGTCTGGATTAGACCTATAGCACAGAAAATCCCATATCAATAATTGTCCGAAATACATGGCCAGACACTACATGTGGCTTTGCACTATTTTCAGTTTCAAATGGAATATGTGTCTCTGGGATCAATCAAGGCTAGGAATAATACTGAGCATAGAAAAGAGTTCGACCTATTGTTGGGAAACTGGTGTGAGTTTGAAACCCGACGATGCCACAGCAATCAATGGGCAGGAGCCATGGGTGCTTTCTAGCTGAGAGGGATGATAATACTCTGTCTCCCCCCTGTCAATTAGTGCAACACTAATCACTAATTCTGCATACACTAATGTATGCAGAAGATGGCAGATAGAGCTTTCCACGGAGTGCCCATGAGCAGCAGATTAAAAAGATGTGGGTGGCTCGCTTAACAAGTCTTGGCGCAAGCATGTTCACCTTCACCCTCTGTGGTTAGGAGCTGTCGAATGATAGGGGAGAGGTGGGTGGGTGGCCAGCGTGAGGAGAAAATGGGGGAAAAATCCAAGAAAAAGAAAAAGGAAAGAACATAAATGCATATAGAGATAGAGTACCGTGGTTGGTGTTCAGTGAGTCAGTGTGGGTACTGGGATCGTGGGAAGCAGCTTCATGAGCCACTGTGTCTGGTGGCTCACTGTGTGGGAGTGTCTCTGTACTGGCAGTCTGCACTTCACTAGTCTCTGACACTGAGAAAAAGACATTACATTACATCAAAGCCTAAGACAAACACTAATTCCTTGTTGTATCAAATGTTTAAGGTGTTCAAAAAAAACATAAATGGAAGCAAGCTTAAGACCTTATCGCTGCTGCTCGCCTCTTTTTTTTTTTTTTTTTCAGAGGCCTTGTTAGACATAATACAATGAGTAAGACTGCATGTCTTCCAATATCAGAAGAGTACAGATCAACCAATACATTAAATAAGCAAACATTTATATAACAAATATAAACTCAGAGGATAAGCAAGAGCTGGTGCTGTAGTGGGTGTATGCATGTCTCTTACAGCGTTGCGGTGAATGTACGGTCTGAAACGCACTCGTCAAGGGCAGCTCTCTCTCCGTCTGTGTCTCTGCATTCTGTAGACGCACCACAGGTGTCTGCGTGCCCTGGGAGGTCACTGAGGGGGTGGGCTGACGAGGTTGCAGGCCAATAGCATTCATTAGTCCCATATCTCTGTCCAATCGCCAGCCAGACCTGCTTGTCCTTTATTGGAGTGTGAAAATGATCATAATCATCAGAACACAAAATAACTATAAATTTGTAAATGTTTTATGTCATGTCAGAAAGAAGAAGGATAGAGGGCTTTCTGATCCTGACCGTTCCACTCCACGTGTCCGACTGCTACTGCTGGCAGTGAATAGAGGATCAGAATTCTGATCAGTGCTGCTGTCTCCCTCATTACGGTAATCACTGAAAATACAAGACCATATTGATTGTAACACGCATAAACGGCACATTTTATTCAATGGGCTATATTGTATAACCAAATCATCAATTCAGTGCTCCTAGAAAGACTGGAATCAACAATCATGCCCTGAACTGATTTATGTTGACTTTCAGGCTTGTTCTAAATAAAGCAACACTAATGTCAGCCTAAAGCATGCAATCAAAGGAGGTTTTTCAAGAAGTGTAATAACAGTGAGTTACTTGAAAACACTGAGTTCTAAAAAGGTATTCAGGGCAGAGACAATTTGCCTGTAACCTTTTTAAAAAAACAATCATTGGCCAGTCTGTTTTCCAGACAGTGTCCCTAGTTTCCTGCCCATAAGCATGATGACAACCTAATAAGTGACTGCGTCAGACAGCAAAGAATGAGCTAGAAGATTATCAGTCTTTTTCTCCCTTGAAGTCAGTATAAGCCAGTAAGTCTTCCAGAGCATCCAGACACTTACACAGGTCTACAGATAACCAGGTCTCCTTTGCTGGTCCCATAGGCCAGACCCATGCCAGGTTCAGGCAGCCAGCGTGCTGAGTTAATGCTCACATGTCTACGCTGGTCTGGAGCCATGGGGTAAACCACATTATATACCATCTACACAAGACAGAGACACGAGGGTTAAAACGCATAGAATGCACAATAAAGATTTACAGTAGAAACTGATTGCCCGATGCATATACAAACAGTATCACTCACTCTGATGGAAGTTTCTCCTCCATGCGGCTGCTGCAGACGGAACACTTGCGCCACCATGTGGTCAGTGGTAGGATGGAGCAGGATCCTGCGCGAGGCCAGGCCCACCATCACATAGCAACCCATTGGAGACAGGCTCACAGAGATGGCATTGGGACCTGTGTATATCACAATAAACCAAATCAGACATTTCATACCCGATTTACTTTCCAAAAATAATGACAAATTTTCAGCAGTGAAAACTCAACATGTCCAGACATGCAGACTTGGCTAAAACATTCAGGTGCATTTTAGATACATGACACTTACCAAATCGCTTGGTGTAGAGCATCTCTCCCAGGTTGTGAGGGGCAAGAGAGTAGACAGCAAGGATGCCCTCATCTGGAAAACCCCGCTGGCTGCTGGGTATAAAAACAGCCAGTAGCTGCCCGTCCGCCGATATATCGCAACTAGCATCATTATAGATCTTACAGTGTGGAACCAGCACATTCACAGAGGCTACAAAGGTCAGGATACAACCAAAATAAGTCAGAGAGAGTAACTGCATCATGTACAGTGTTTCTTAATCTTCCTCCTGGAGCCCCCTGTCCTGCATATCTTCTATCTATCCTTGCTCCAAACCAA
>JAOTRR010000012.1:19135938-19149125 GCA_028570945.1 Gogo arcuatus | reverse complement strand
TCATCAAGGTAAATGGTGGCTACTTTGAAGAATCTAAAATATGAAACATATTTTGATTTTTTAAACACTTTTTTGTTTACCACATAATTCCACATATGTTCCATGTTATTTCATAGTTTTGTTAGAAAATAGTCAAAATACAGAAAAAACCAATGAATGAGTAGGTGTGTCCAAACTTTTGACTGGTACTGTATATATATTTTATGAAGGGTGCCAATAATTTTCTAGGGCACTGTATATCTGAATAAGCATATTGCAGTCCTATCAGTCTACTTTCTCTTAGCATATAGGCAGCAGACAGTGCTGTGTTTCTGAAGGACAGACACCAGAGTTAGAGTTTATTCATGTATGTGATTCTACACTCTTACAGAAATGCTTGTGTAAGTGCAGCCTTTATATATCCCTCAGTTAAAAGAGACAATATAACTCCTTAGTTATATACACATGGGGAAAACGGTACTACTTGGTCAGAAAAGCTGAGGGGAAAATATGGTGTCTTAGTAAAGTATCACACACTTTCTGAACTTTACAGATTGAGAGAATGGAAAGTATTTTCTCACCACTGTCAAATGCTTTTGTGGTCCCCTTTAGGACCTCCAGGGTGAGAGCAGCAATGATATCTGCTTGTCTGGCAATGGACTCTGCCCTTTCTACAGCCTCTGCACCCATTGAGGTGATCATCTGTGTCCCATTAATCAGAGCCAGACCCTGCATATCAGGACAAGTAGAATGTTAAAGCAATCATATCAGCCTTCCTTTTAAATTACAACCCCTTTTAATTACAATGTGAAGCAGTATTTTTTATAGCTTTTATTTTTTCTATTTCAACCTCCCCAGAGATAGTCTTTTCTATAATCCCAGGGTGTTACAAAACCAAGCTTCAGATGGGTCAAGGGCGCCTTTTCTAGCTGAGGGCATCAGCACTATGTCAACACAAAGACAGATAAACATGGTTAAAGCCTGACAGAAATGATTAGAGTAATACCTCTTTTGGTTTCAGTGATATAGGCTTTAGACCGTGTGCTTCCAAAACCTGTGTGCAATGCAAAGGGCAGACTTAAACGGATTGCTGTGAAAAGCAAATATACTTCTTAATGCTTTTATCATTAAACTTTGTAAACACAGGGACACTGTCGGAGTACTTGGATCGTACATATTTTGCATCAGCCCACCCACTCTTAGGTGACCACATTTTCCCTTCTCCCATCAACCCCAGAGCTAAGTGTGAGAGAGGAGCGAGGTCTCCACTGGCACCCACTGTTCCCTTCTCAGGAACGAAAGACAAACAGGATGCTGAGGAGACAAGAGGAAATAGCACTGTATTTAAAATACTGCTTCAGTCCCAAAGGATAATAGAAGATACGTACAAAGAACAAAGATGTCTCTAACAGATCTCTGTGTGGTTTGTGTTTCTTGGCAGAAAAGAACAAATCAGTATCAATGAATGCTTTCCAAGTGTAACAATACTAAAAGCTTTTATGTACCGTTGAATGCCTGTATCATACTGTGCAGGGTATCTAGAGAGACCCCACTGTATCCTTTAGCCAGAACGTTTATTCTGAGGGCCAGCAACATGCGAGTCCTCTCAGGGCTCAGAGGGCTGCCCACACCTACACACAATACAGCAATACAGGTCACAGATCACAGTGGAAAATGTAATTAATGGTAAATAGCGAGATCCTGAAAATCTTAGGTATGATCTCACCTGCTGAGTGAGAGCGAATAAGATTCTCCTGTAGTTCCCTATAAAAAGAGAAATATCTTAAACATGCTTAAGCAGTTTTTTTCCATGCATTTAAATCTGTTGGGCTGAATTTTTACACCCATTTACTCAAACTATCCAAAGGGGATTGTACTTGAGTTTGCTGATTGGGATGATGGTCCGAGCAAATTTCCCAAATCCAGTGGTGATCCCGTACACAACTGGAGAGTACAGCAATCAGATATAGTATAAGTATAGTCTTATTTAATCCATTATAGGTACAAAATTTTAAAAATGTTTAGGAACTTTACAATACCAAAGCAGCATAAGCCTTTTCTAATATGAGCAGTATTGCCAGGATATTTTCCGATATCTCTCACTCAAGTAGTGATTTAAATCTCATTCACCATAAAACAACTCTCAAAGCAATCTCAGTTTTTGTCAACTTCCAACAAACTTCTGCTCACAAAGGAAATTTCCACAGTCCAAATTGTCCATTAGAATTTGGGCATTAGAAATTTCCCGAACTTTCATAATAGTAATCTGGCAACCCTGAATATGAGTGCTATAGTATAGGGGATATAGTTCAGTTCAGTTCAGAACACAGTCATGTACACAGGTTAAAAGAAGCATAACCTGCTTACCTTTTTTTTCATTCACTATGGTGTCCAGAAGTTCTCTGGACTGCTCTACTTTTCTCTCAGCCTCAGGGGTCAACTGGTTATAATCACAACAACCAATATTTATCACTAAACATGCTTTGTTTCAGTGTGTTATTAGTGCAATGGGTTTTTAGTACAGTGTTGTAAATAATACTGCAATATTTAATATTACAATATTCAAGTGATTTCAAATGATACATCAGTGTGAATGACATATCAGTCATGTAATATTTGCACCATGTCAAATTCATATACCTTAATCTTGTAACGGCCTTGTCCTAGGTTGACTAGATCGGTAGAATTCAGACTGTTGCCATCAAGGAAAAGGTACTATACACAGATAAACACATCACTCAGGAATCTTTATAACAATGCCATCTCTTTTTGATCAGTGGTTAAAGAGCAAGTCAAACTCCCTTTAAAGCTGTTTGAAATACCCCATCAGCATTCATAATGATAAGCTTATCTATAATTTCATTCTTTGAAGGTGTCATATTCATGTGCTTTTTTCCCCCCCAAATGGATAATTCAGAGATTACAAACTTTTTGAAACGTTCTCACCTCCTCCGGCTCTCTGTAGGCTCTTGTTCTGGTTCTGCTTGTTAAGGTGGGCAACTGTTCAAATAGTGCACTTCTAAGTAAACTTACCAGACACATGATTTATGGTTTGTAGTGGTCATGCTCTGAATGCATGACCTGAGGTGCTATATTTTGGGAAAAATGAAGCAAGGAGAACAGACATATGGAAGTACCAACACAATATGATGTTTTATTGTATAAGGATACAGATATGACATTCCAGGTTGGCTAGGAATGAAGTCAGAAGACATGGTGTCTCCTTTGATCTCTAGACAAATCAACATAAGACAAGGACATTTCACTAAGCATTCATCATGGAGAACAAAATCAGTTATTAGGTTTTATTACAGCAACCTCAAGAGAAGTGTAAATGCAATGAAAGAAATTAGAATTTGCTGAACATTACCAAGCTCAACAAAGTCATTGTCCTCCAAAACGTCATCTATTGTATCATCAGCATCCAACAGTCCTTGTCCCTGACACCTCCTGGCCACAAAGCACACATCTATGACGTGAGGGAATCCTCCATTATCAGGCTTGTTCTTGACATAGCGTTTGAGAGCCTCCACTCCTAACCACTGTATAGTGCAGGACGTATCCTTACAGGGCACAGTCAGCCACTCATCTCTTACATGCACAGTAAAACGGGGCATTGTGCCACTTTTGTCTACCAGGTTTGATGTCTACCAGGTTTGATGTCTACTCAGGTTTTGAACTGAGGGAAGATGAGATGTGGTGAGGAACCACATTTGCTGGAAGCCACAGGCTCAACAAACCAATCAAATGGCATCTAATGAACCCCTCCTTGCTGCAGGGCGGTTGACCAGAGGTTGTGTTTGATCAAGTTATCTCTAGCCTTGTCAGATTTATCATTACACACACACACACACACACACACACACACACACACACATGCGCGCACTAAACACTCAGAACACATATTTCTTACTTTACCTTTGTGAGGATCTTCCACGACATAATTATAAATGCAACTAATGAATGATCTAAATCTACACCTAACGCTAACCCTGACCTTAATATTTTGCCTCTTTTAAGGTTATATAAAAGCTTCTGTTTTTGTTTAAATAAAAGCAGTTTTCCTCATGGGGACCAGTCAGAGATCAAAAAAATGTATAGCCTAAAAATGTCATTGACACGTTATCTGCAGTCTTTGTACATTTATACAGTTTTGCTAATGTAACTATTGTTATATTATAATTCAGCTCAATGATAATTAAATTTCAGTTGTTTTTTTTCTTCCTACACTTCATATGGTATCTACAGGTGGACTGTGCTTCAGAGCTGTTGAGAAAGGTTGGATAAATGGCAACATTGGTGTGTCGATAGAGATTCTTCTGAAAGACATGGTGGGGAAGTCTCCAGAAAGCAGCTTTGTCAATTGTTAATACTGCAGTCCTGGGAGCGGATGCTGCCCAGGTACTTGAATGAAGGAACTACTATAAGTTGTTTATGGTTGATTCAGAAGACTGACAGTGTGTGTGGGTTCCAGAGATCCACTAGCAGATCACCAGTGGATCACCTCTGTTATGATGGTGTTAACAGACAGCCCCATCCTGCCAGTTTGAAGTTTATTGTCTCCTTGTTTGATAGGCTCAGTAACCTATCCAAAAATGGGTCAGGTTTCTACCCCAGACTTTTGCTGTCAGATTTTAGGAGGTTGGTTCCAGATGTTTGTCACCAAGCTCACCTCTGTAGTGAGAGTTTTAGTGCCACAGGGTTCACTAGTATCACCTCTTGACCTCTAGATGGCCGGCACCCTTCACCAACTGCAGGCAGCTGCTGGTTCCTCAGTTGGTTCAGGTCTGCATGCTGTAGGTCTGCATATCACCTGTGGGGACCACTGGAGCTTCAAGATCCCCTGCCAAGTAAGCCTGGAGCCAGAAGCCACCAGTTGACATGTGTGACCACAAGGAGGCCTGACAAGAGTCTTGGTGAGGACTAGCCTGCTTTCACACTCCTGCTTTCATTTATAAGTTGACGTTTGTTGATTATATGCAACACCTATTTATTTTACAGCAAACTCTTGGTAGGAGGATACATTTCAATCTTTGCTTTTATACAAATGAATAGTATTTGTATAAAATACTATTAGAGCCAGCAAACTCTGACCTCTTTGAGGTATATCATGTTGTTTATTTATTCATCTTCATTAACTGCTCTATCATGGAAGGTGATGATGAATCCACTGCCTATCATGGGAATAGAAAGTTTACTGCTGACTCTGCAGTAGAAAGAATCAGCAGCTTCAAATTCTTTGGGGTTCACTTCGCTGAGGATATCACACGGTTCACACACACACACTGGAGCTGTGGTGAAGAAGGTATCTATAGCAGCTAAAAAGGTTTGGCATAAACTCTGTGGTCCTCAGGTCATTCTACCATTGAGACCATCCTGACTGGCAACATCACCTGTTGGTTTGTGAACTGCACTGCTTTCGAGCACAGAGCTCTGCAGAGGGTTGTACAAACATTGGAGGGCACCACTGGAGGTGAGCTTCCCTCCCTCAAAGAAATCTACACCAGGAGATGCATATGGAGGGCTTTGAGGATCATAAAAGACCCTAGCCACAGTCTGTTTTCACTACTACCCTCAGGTAGACAGTCCGCCAGCATCAGAGCATACAAACAGAGCCAAGGACGGTTTTATCCCACAGGCAGTATGGCTGCTTTATAATAACCACTCACACCACTCAACATTTAGGACTGCCACAGGGTGTGTAATTACACTATTGTGCTCTGCACTTTAACCAACTGCTGAGAACTGCTTTGTTTACATACTGCATTGCATCCAGTATGTCATAATTGCACAAACCAAATATTGCACCTTAAACATTTTGTTTTATTTTATTCTAGTCTTATTCTTTAAGTAACTTTTATTGCTTAATACACTGCTCAGCTATAACAATTAAAAACACTGACAGGTGAAGTGAATAACATTGATTATCTTGTTATAATGGCACCTGTCAAGGGGTGGGATATAGTAGAGAGCAAGTGAACAGTCAGTTCTCGAAGTTGATGTGTTGTAAGCAGGAAAAATGGGCAACCGTAAGGATGTGAGCAACATTGACAGCAGGTCTTTTGGATTGTTCACGGTATGCAGTGGTTAATACTTACCAAAAGTGATTAAAGGAAGGATATGTAGTTTTATTGCATTGTGGCTGGTTTTCTGCACATAAGAATTTCACTCACCTTTCATACTTTACTTAGTAAAAATGTAAACTGTGATGTGACAATAAATCTGAATCTGAATACTGAAGGCAAGGTAGGAATACACCCTGGATGTGCTGTAGGGCAACACACATGTTCACACACTCATTCGCACCTACTAGCAATTTTGACTAGATGCCAAGCCACTAGGTTTTAAGCCACATACTTCTTTTCAGTGGGGGACAGTTTGCAGCTGACGTACAGCACGGGATGCTCTTTACCCTCAAAGACCTGACAGAGATCACTGCACCCACGCCCATCTCCGGTGCATACATTTGGACAATGAAGGGCTGTTTGAAGTCAGGGTTTCAGAGAATGGGGGCACGGGTGAGGGCCTTCTTCAGGGCCTGGAACGCCTGCTCTGTCTTGTTGGTCCACTGCACCTTGTCAGGTTTGCCTTTCCTAGTCAGGTCAGAGAGGGGAGAGGTTACAGAGGAAGAATTAGACACAAATTTGCAGTAGTACCCAGCCAGCCCCAGGAAGGCATGTACCTGTTGCTTGGTGGTGGGCAGGGGGTACTCCCACATTGCCTTGATTTTTCTTGCTTGTGGTTTGAGTAGCCTCCAGCTGATGTGGTAGCCCAGGCACTTTGCCTCAGTCAGCCCCAGGTGGGACTTTCAGGGGTTAGTGGAAAGCCCTGCCTTTCTCAGCTCCTGCAAGACAGCTTTGAGATGGTGCAGGCGATCGGCCCAGGTGGACTTGTGGATGATGACATCATCTAAGCAGGCCGCCGTGAACTCTCATTGGTGGTACAGCATGATGTCCATAAGGCATTGGAATGTTGCAGGTGCCCTATGGAGGCCGAAGGAGAGGACCCAGTACTGCCAGTGGCCTGACATGGTGAAGAAAGCGGTCTTGGGTCATGTTTGGAGCATCATGGCCACCTGCTAGTAGCCCTTGGTGAGGTCAAGAGTGGATATGAACCAGGCCCTCCATAGATGGTCAACCAGGTTGCCCACCCTGGGCAGGGGATAGCTGTCAAAATGGGAGATTCCATTGAGCCTCCTGAAGTCATTATATAGCCTCAGACTTCCATCGGGTTTGGACACCGCTACAGTGGGGCTAGAACAGGGGCTGGTGGACTCTTTGATGATTCCAACCCACAGCATCCAAGCCACTTTCTTCTCTATTGCATGATGGTAGGGCCACTGTCGGATCACTACCCTGGGGGGGTTTTGATGTCATGCTGGATCAGGTGGGTCTAACCTGGTTCTGCTGAGAAAACATCCCCAAATTGGTCCTGCAGTTCTCCCAGCTCTGCTCTGCTCTGCTCAGCCTGGTCCTTGAGCATGTGTTAGTGAATGATGGGGGCCACCCTGTCTATTGGTCTTGCATTTCCCTCACATGCTCAATGATGGTGCGGAATGGAGATGGCTGCTCCTCCCAGGCCTGCTTTGCCAAGTCCAAGAGGCCCCGGGGCCTTCTCCTGAACAGAAGCTCAAAAGGCTTGAACCCCGTTGAAGCTTGTGGGGTTTCTCACACCGCAAACAGGGCTTACAGGAGAAGGAGGTCCCAGTTCCTGCCATCCTCATCCACTACCTGCCACAGGATACTCTTCAGTGTCTGGTTAAATTGCTCAACCAGGCCGTCGGTCTGTGGGTGGTAAACCAAGGTGTGGATCTGCTTGACCTGCAGCAACTGGCACACATCCATTATTAACTTAGACACAAAAGGAATACCTTGTTCTGTGAGGAGGTCCTTTGGGAGACCCACACAGGAGAACAGCAGAAGCAGTTCCCTAGCAGTGTTCTTTGACATGGCCTTCCAGAAAAGAATTGCCTCGGGGTGACAGGTGGCATAGTTCACGATGACTAGGATGTGCCTGTGGTGCTGGGCAGACTTGGGAAGGGGACCCACCAGATCCATGCACACCTTCTTGAAGGGAACACCAATAATGGGGAGGGGTATGAATGGGGCAGGTGCTGGTTTGGTCGGGGAGGTGCACTCACCTTCACCTTGGCATTCATCCCTGTCCAGAGGAATCTCTCCTGAATCTTTTCCAGGGTGTTCTGGCCCACTAAATGACCACCCAGAGGATGGGAATGGGCCAAGTGCATCACAAGTTCTACCTTGGAGCAGGGGACCACCAGCAGGTCTGTGGGTTGGCCATGTCATTCTGTGTGGTGATATAAGAGGCTGTGGTGGATCAGGAAGTGAGAAGCATGGAGAGGCTGCCCTGGCTGCTGGTTCTTCCTTTCAATAACATGCATCTGCCCCCAGCAGTTTTTCAGCTGCTTGTCTTACTTTTGTTCCTGCCTGAAGTTCCCGTCTCAGGTCAGCTGCATATGCACACAAGAGAGAGGATTAGAGGTGGTGCCTGATTCACCTTCGACAGTGTAGGTATCAGTGTCCTCATGCTCCCCAGTCAGACACACATTGCAGAGCAGCGTCACACAGGCTCCAGACCTCCCAGCAGCAAGGCAGCTCCTTTGGGAATCTGCGCCAGTCTGTACCTAGGAGGAGAGGCACAGAGAGGTCAGGAAACACACCAATGATTACTTTCCACTCACCTTGCTCATTGCCAATCCGAACATGGGCAGCAACCACCTCTCATGTCCCCATGCAAGCAGGTGACCTTGGCAGTGCTGCTTCACCCCACAGCTTCAGGCAGTATGAAGGGTCAAACCAGTATGATGGCACTGACAGAGTCGAGTAGGGCTTGCACCGGCCGTCCCTCTATCTGCACAGGGGTGTTTGGGAGCTGGGGGTTCTGAGGTGAGTGGGTCACACAGCCAGCGAGAAACAGTTTCCAGGCCGGGGTGAGAGATGGCGGCACCGGAGTGGTGGGCATGGACTCGTCAAGGGGCGAAGGGGAGCGGGTTCAGAAGTGGCCCAGATGGGGAGGTGAGGTGGTCTGCTGGGAGGCTGATGGGCTCTCAATGCCTCCCGCTTAGTAGTTAGTAAGGGAGCCAGAGCCTGTGCCCACTCTTCTTCTGGCCAACCCTCCTGTATGGTGTTCTGCTCGAACATGTAGAGGTAGGCATCCACATTGTCCGTTGGAGTTAATTTGGGGAGCAGATGGAGGGCCTCTTGACAGGGGTCTGGCAGGCAGCCAGGGAGAGGAGATGCTCTGGCCTGCTGTTGCAGCAGCTCCTGGGTGGCAACTTGAAGGCCCTAGGCCAGCTCCTGCATTATCTGCTGCTGCTGGAGGCCGGTCTCCAGGAGGTGCTGTAGGAGGGGTTCCATGTTGGGGGGTGGGTGTGGGTGTCGTGTTCACGCCCAAATTCTCCACCACTGTAGCAACTTGCAGCTATGGCAGGCAAGCACAGACACTTAACCCAGTAGTCGTGGAAAAGAAGTGCTCTTTTTATTTCTCTTTTGAAGGAAAAGGGGAAGCGGGGGACAGAGGAGGCTCGGAGAGAGTGAGGACAGTGGTGCAGTTGCTGGAAGCAGATTGCAGGAGCCAGCCAAGTGTTGGTTGCAGGGGGGCCGCATGCTGTGCAGCAGGTCACAGTTGCCATCATTCTACAGCTGCAGGCATGAGTGGTGGAGACTGTCTGGGAGAGCTCTTGCTGCTTTGGCGTCATCATTGCCAAAGTGGCCTAGGCAGAGAGAAAGGGGGCACATCAGTCAGCATGCTCTGTGAGAGCTGAAATGATCTGTGTGTGCAGCGGTGCCTCTTTATACTCCCCTGGCTGCTTGAGGAGGGTACATTGAGGCGCTGCTTAAGCCGCTCCAGCCGTGTGTGATTAACTGGCTCCGCCCCATGGCCATGCTGTTCTCTGTGGTCCCAAACAGTGGTGTTGAAGTGCCGCTGTCCCATGAGCACCATTGGAGTGGTAGGGTGAGGAGCAATGTGCTGTATAGGCAGGGGCTTTCTTGGGCTGCCATCACACTTCTTAACAGCTTCCATGATCCTTAGCCCACAACCTCAAGAAATGACAGACCATCATTAAGACATGAAGTGCCTTTTAAAAATAAAGAAAAACCATTGAATTAGAAGGTGTGTCCAAACTTTTGAGTGGTACTCTATGTAACATTTTAAAGTAGAAAGACTAGGACACTAAATTCTGAATGGATCTGGTATAACTGCACAAGAATCATACATAGGAGATAGAGTTTACTTTTCACAACTGCTGCATATACATATAGTACCAAGGACATTAATAGTACTTAATTAGTCAGTCTTTCCACATCAAACCCCAATGAATCTGAGATACCTTTGTGAATACTCTGGTGTAAATTTTACTTTTGAGGCCAAACAGCTGTAAGGCACCTATCTCTTAAAAAATCTGTTTTATAGATAAAAGTATTTAAAAACCATGAAATAAAAGTGTGGGCAAATTCTATATTAATTTCACAAGTGAAAACGGATCCATTTTACCATGTTTATGCTGAAAATGTTTTGTTAAAAAAGAAAATCCTACTGATGCACATATCACTCTTGCCTGCCTTTTAACAAACAACAGTGTGTGCTAATAGGGCTCTTGGGCAAAAGAAGTGATTGTACATGGCTACTTGAAGCAGTCCAAAAGGTGTTCTTTTCCATTAAATGGCATTCAAGGCACACTATAGCTCTTTCCTGCATTATATCCACATTTCCACCTGAAAGCTACATATTAAAGGTACAAAACAATTAATGGTACTACCTGAGGAATAAAGAAAGTTACAGTTTAGTGCTCTTTTTTCTAAAAGCATTGGTGGCACTCAGAAGCATGTTGTTTACGGAGTTCCCTGTCCAACTTGTTAGATTTTACAGACTGAACATTGCTTCATTGCAGCCCATGTGCTCTGTGGTGAGTTAGAGTGATCCTCAACTTTTTCATTAGAAACAGCAAACACTATAAAATTACTTTTCTTACCCCATCACCCCCAAGAGCTATGAAGCAGCAGAGCTACCTGCTGTGCCAGGTAGCTATGATATTACTTCATAACAAACCTAGAAACACATAGCATAACTTGAAAAAATCACTTTATGTAGTTGTGTATGCTGCTCATTAAAGCAACCTTGGCTATGAGAAACTATACAAATTAATTCCCAATACCAAAATTTCCACAATAGCCTACTCTCCAGAAACAAAATCCTGTGCTCCACCCATGATCTCTTGAATTCCTACTGGCAGTTCCCAGTAACAAACTCCACCTCACATCAGAGCTTGCTTGTATTCCTGTTTGATTCCCTTCTGTAGTTTGGACACAGGTCTAAAAATGTCTAGGATGCGCCCTGCTTTACTCACATGTCTGGCTCTGCTGTTCGTCCTCACTTGTGAGTATGATGCACAGGTGATTGAGAAGGTTTTTTAACCTATACTTTGTATGGAGTGTCTTTTTTTTTTTCACTTTCTGGATATTACACTTTTGGACCAAAAAAACCCCCACCAGCTGTGGTATGATTGTTTAAGTCTATCATATGAGACTGAGTTGGAAACACTTACTTGTGACATTCTTTCTGGTCTATTCCAGTGTTTTCTGAGGTTGACACTGCAAGTACACCTGATGGCAAAGCGCATAAGAAAGCAGCGGGCCTACAAGGTGACAAAAACAATATCAGCTCTCATCTCCATCCAACACTAATGATTATAAGGTCCTCAGAACAAAAGTGCTAATATGGAGATTTGTACTGGGAGTATGTCCTGGGGAAAAAGGTCACTGATTGCTCACGTGGATAATATGTCACCTATGTTCCTCATTACTGTGTGCATTAATCCAAAGGTGGCCTAAGAAGGATTTTCATGGAAGAGAGGGATGCCACCAGCTTTTTCAAGCGCCGTGGCAGAAGGGCAGTGAAATCACAAGATGAACTCAACGGTGAGTTAGGTTATATTTCTCCAGATAATCTTTCTGTTGCAGTTGATTTTTGAATAAGATAATGTACGTATAATAAATATTTCTCATTTTGGAAGTAGTACTGCCAATATAAACTTGGTAATGACAATATAAACTTTACAAATATCTCAAAGGTGGTACATCAAAATCATCATTTTTGAGTTGTATAACAATAAGCAAAAAAAAAAATGCTTTTAATGCTATCTTTGACAATGTGCAATACTATGTACATTCAGGTCTGTTTTGACCATCAGATCCTTAGCTAAATATAATTCGCCTAGGGACATATGGACCTGAGCACTTTTTTTCAGGAAGGATTTTTAATAATATAAGAAAACAAATGTAAATATCTCTGGAGAGGGAGGTTTATAGTTTATAGGTTCCCCAGGTGCTGGAGTGGTTACAGTCAGCTGAGGAATGCAGGAAACACAGTGGTGAGCAGGAGCCACAGGCTATCATGGAGAAGCCAGCTTTTTCATCATCAGCTTTAAAATACAGTTCAGAGAGAAGCTGCACGCTGTGTGTGGCCTTATTTACTATGGATGTATAAATAAATAGTAAAACTTGTCTATAACGGTTTTCTAGTTGTAGGCATCACATCACAGTGATGTGTTTCAGAATCATGTCCTGAATAGAGAAATGCCTTCAACATCAAAATGGGGAGTGAAATATGGAATAAAACAAAGTCCAATGTGGTGACTGATTATATCAGAGGTTATATAATTTAATCTGGAAAAACAGCTCTTTGCTTCAACAAGCCTGGAACTGGAAGGACAGCAGGTCCATCTTTGAACATGGATCATTTTTCCCAAGAAGCATTTTGTACTATAGTTTAATGTTGACTACTCAGAAGTTATGCCATGCAACCCCATAACAAAGAAAAAATGGATTTATCACTGGGCATGTTTGTATTTCTATATAGTGTAGCTACATCAACTATTGTGTGCATCATTTTACAGTTAGAACTTATGTGATGTCTGTGAATTATTTCATCTGCTTGAGTAATACAGTTTTGAAATTAGGTGTGTGTGCATATATATATATATATATATATTTGACCTTTAGTTGAGCAGCGACAGAGGCTGGCAGCTGATGAAAGGAAGAGAGAATATCATGAGGAGCAGAGGAATGAGTTTGAAAATTATGCAGAGGAAGAGCATAATGGTGAATATAGCAATCTCTGATAAATCTGTCTGTCCATCCATCCATCCATCCATCTATCTATCTATCTATCTATCTATCTATCTATCT
>JAOTRR010000012.1:19076522-19086716 GCA_028570945.1 Gogo arcuatus | reverse complement strand
ACTTGACTTGACTTGACTTAAAGTGTGCTGACTGTCATATAATGATGACTTTGGCATCTTTGATATTTTGATTTCTGCAAACTTCTGCAGAATTGAGGTCCAATATGAAGCATCATCCATTATTCATTGTATTCAGGCCAAAGCATTTTGTTCTCATTAGTCGTAAACTACCTTGCTTCTGGTCAGTTGTCCACCACCTATTTCTATGTCCTTGGCAAAAAACGACATCCATCCAATACCTGAACTCCTCTCATGTTTCAGTGTAAGATGAGGTTAAAGCCCCAAAGGGCTGATCATCCGTCCTCCAGGATGAATCAATGTGCCCTTGCTGACCTTGCCTTAGGCAGCCTGCTCTCCCCAGTGAGAGGGGCTTACGGATAAAATTAGCCCAGAGAGCTGGGCTGGCACCACTTTCTCCATTATCCTTGGGCTTGAGTGGTGACCTTGAGCTTGAGCAGCAGCAGTAGAAGGAGAATGGCTTAAGTGACACACTCCTGTTGACACAGCAGTATTGTGTGACTCATAGAGAAACTGAAGCAGCAACATTATCCTTCTAAACTCCTTCAAATTCTGCTGAAACAGCTGTTTAGTGGCAATTAGTATTGCTATGATGGTGCATTTGGTCCTTTTACTCCATAGTCCTCTTCGCAGTTCGCAGAGCATGAAGTGGATTTGAATCACAATGCAAGCATTCAACATGCAGCTGATAACTTGTACACACACATAGTTGCATGATGCAGGGAAGTGGCAGTGCAGTGCAATGAGTGCAATACAACAGGAAGTGATATATGAAATTTGATGTAATTGATTCCAAGGATATTCATTCAAAACTCTAACCCCTCTACACACACACACACACACACACACACACTTCCTTGCTTTGGTAATTTCTTTCTTCTCTTTTTTTCCTCACAGTGGGTGGCTTTTGCATCTCTGTTCTTTATCCTGGTGTCCATCACTACATTTTGTCTGGAGACTCACGAGGCCTTTAACCCCATCATCAACCGCACAGAGATTGAAATAGTGGACAATGAAACTGTGGTGCGTGTTTACCCAGAGACCGAGACCATGGTGCAGCTCACATACATCGAAGGGGTCTGTGTGATCTGGTTCACCTTTGAGTTTTTAATACGAATCACTTTCTGTCCTGACAAACTCAAATTCATAAGAAATGCCCTTAACATCATTGATTTTGTGGCCATCCTGCCTTTCTACCTGGAAGTAGGACTGAGTGGCCTGTCCTCCAAAGCTGCAAAAGACGTTCTTGGGTTCCTGCGCGTTGTGCGCTTTGTCCGGATTCTGCGTATCTTCAAACTGACGCGGCACTTTGTTGGTCTGCGGGTGTTGGGACACACACTTCGTGCCAGTACCAATGAATTCATCCTCCTCATCATCTTCCTGGCCCTTGGTGTCCTCATATTTGCCACCATGATTTACTATGCGGAACGTATCGGAGCCAACCCTAACGATCCCCGTGCTAGTGAACACACACATTTCAAGAACATCCCCATTGGTTTCTGGTGGGCTGTGGTCACCATGACGACGCTTGGCTATGGTGACATGTTTCCTCAGACGACGTCAGGCATGTTGGTGGGGGCGCTCTGTGCTCTGGCTGGTGTGCTGACCATTGCCATGCCTGTGCCTGTGATCGTCAACAACTTCGGCATGTATTATTCTTTGGCAATGGCTAAACAAAAACTACCAAAAAAAAAGAACAAGCATATCCCACGGGCACCCCAGCTGGGGTCCCCCAACTACTGCAAGTCAGTCATTAACTCGCCAAGACCCAGCACTCACAGTGATACCTGCCCTCTGGCCCAGGAAGAAGTCTCTGAGATTAGATACCAAGGTAAGACATCCAATAACATACCTGATTCACAAAAACCAGTGAGTTTACCAAGCAATGAGTGAATGAATAACAATGCAAAAAATAAATAAATAAACACCTGGCCATTGCATTATATACATTACTGTCATTAACAATAAATTATTTATAATGGAACTTAGTAATGATATTCTAGGAAAAGTTTTACACCTGAGAATATTTCAGGCTCTACTGAACATTTTTACAATTAATTTAGGATGTTACTTAAATATGATACAAAAACTTTATTACATCTAGGACAACTTTATTTGTCATGACTAGGGCTGGGTGATATGATGATATGATCAATATCACGATAAATTATGACACAATATGATTATCTGAGATATCACAGATATCAGGGTATCGTTTATCAATTATTTATATTTAAAGCTTTTTCTTTACATTTTTTAAAATAATTACAAACCGACTAGAAGCTGATTTGATGTAAAAAATTGTACTTAAATCTTTAAAATTGGAAAATGTTTTTGACAGATTTCTAGTTATTTTTTCCTTCACGAAGATAAATATTTTTTGAATATAGAAAATAAAATAAATATATATATATTTCAGACATTAAATAAATCATTGAACATTTTTTTTGCCAGCAGTTTGTGACCAAACCTATATATTGTGATACATACTGTGTATAGTAGAAATGTTTTTCAGAATCGTGGTATGATATTTTTGCCATATCACCCAACCCGAATGTCATCAACATCAATATCAACCCGAATAACATCAACTGAATAACATCGGAGGAACCTGGGCCTATATGAACACGTGATTTACAGGTATATTTTAGAGCATAACACAGCCTTGTGTATGATTTAATATTTACACTATCCTCGTAGAAAGTGGGTTAAAATGGTTAGTTCAAGACTTTGGAGGAAACCAATCACTTACTTGTTTTTGTTTAATCTCATATGATAAAGCTTTTTATAATTTTATAATTTTTGACTATGAGATATTCATTCAATGGATGTATGAAGGACTGATATTCATTCATTTATAATACATCAATCTCTTCTGTCATTCTGCAAGCATTAATGCTTTAGTGTATACAGTATGTCACTGCATGTAACTCCCCAGCTCTGTTAAATCATATTGAGAAAATGATGCCTGTCATGAGAGTTTTGTAGTTGCTATGATCATCCATGTCTTGGTCATCATATTCATAATATATGAGTTTATGACATCTTAGAGGCCAAACTGTTGCAGATCCCTGATTACAGTGAATTTGAAATTCAGTCTCAGCCCTAATATAATATGCTTGTTATACAGGTTCTTTGGGTCAGGATTATATACAGTGGGGTCCAAATGTCTGAGAGTACTAGTGAAAATCCTTTTATTTTGAATTCCTTTCTGATTTAATAGAACAATTTTCATTACAAATTATACTATTGACAACTTGAGTGAAAAGTAGAATCTCTTAAATATTTACATGAAATATTTTGCTTTAATGACACTGTGCACTCGAGCTGGCATGGACTCTACAAATTTGTGCAAAACCTGATGATCCATTTTAGATCAAATCCACCAGAGTGTCGTCTGAACACATGCTTCAGTAGAAGAGATTAAACATGAGGAAAATCTGACCTTCTGTACAAAGCAGTTAACCTGGTCAATATCACACATTTACTTACATTTAAAAATGGGACCTATAAACAGTGCAGAATCTTAAATATTAAATATCCAAGATACTGAACATTTACTTTCTTTGTTTTACACATTTGAAAATGATAAAACCTTCTGCTTAGTTCCAATTTAAAATTAAAAAATTAAAAAAAATCCCAGACTTTCGATGTGTTCTCAGACTTTTGGACTCCACTATAGGTTCTGTAACACCCCTTTTCCACCAACAGGGAACGGGTTCCGTTCTGTTTCATGCACCAAATTTTGAACCGTTTGGAATATTTCAACCAAAAATAAATTTGGTTCGTAACCTGAAAATTTGGTTCCCAGCTGGAACCAAAAGATAGCTGGCTTTTCCAGTGCGAACCGTTATGACATCAGTGGGCGTGCCATTAATTTGGAGAGGAAGCAGAGCGCAGTAATGGAGAACGCAATAGAAAAGGATAAATCTTCAGAAAAAATGGAATGAAAACAAATATCTGCAATAACAGAACAAAAGCTCGCAGATAATTGGTGCGCTCTGCCATCTTGCTACTACTGTTTACTTCTGTTGTGCAACCTCCTCCATTCATGACGCAGCCTTGATTACAATGGTTCCGCTCAAACCTGGTGGAAACGAGGAATGGTTCGTTACCTGGCACCAAGGTTCAAAGAATCCTGAATGGAACCTGTTCAAGAACCCATTCCCTGTTGGTCAAAAAGTGGTATAGCAGACTGGATTTGAGATGAAGCAATGAATACGAGGTTAAAGTACAGACAGTCAGCTTTAATTTAAAGAAATGTACGAAGGACAAAGAGTGTCATAGAGTTGATATTAAGCTTAATTTGACCTTCTATTTCTTTTGATGTTGCCTGTAAGCTGTAACTTACCGAATGCTATTAGATGTTCGACCCGGAAGTGTCGTCTCTGCTCCTGTTTGTAATTGCAGATTTTAAAGTGAATGGAGAGCCATCTAAAGCAGCCCTGGCCAATGAAGACTGTCCCCACATCGACCAGGCTGTATCACCTGAGGAAGTTTTCAGCCCTGTAGACCGTGAGAGACCCTGTTTCCTGCTCACCTCTGCAGATCGGGGCAATCACATAGGGGCAAGAGTCAGGAAGGGTACGTAACCAGTCAGTTCCTGTTGACCGTGCCTAGATTAGGAAGCGCAAGCAAGGTGCTTATTGTGAAATGGAGCAGCTGTCAATCAAGACGGCTTTTTCACTGCAGATAGATTAACTAGCTAGTAGTCTCACAATGCAGTCTATGCCTCGGCCCTTCAGACCTTGCTCAGAGTGTGACAGTAGGTCCATGGGTTGTCGTAGTAACAGAAATAACATATTCTATTGGCACATTTGTATTTCTCTTCTCTGACCTAACATGTTTGTGGCATGGAAAAGGCATGGCACATATTACAATTGACTGTTATGACCTACTAGGGTTGATATTTTAAACTACTACTATTACACTACTTCCTCAAGCAGAGATGCAGGTCCTCAGTGTCAATACGATTCAAAATCAGCTACAAACTGGTTGGGAATATTATGATTATAAAAAATGAATAAAAATTAATTATCGGGACCTTAATAGACGTTCTTGTCTGATAATTAGTCACGCATGTAGATGATTTACTATGGCAGGTGGGATTGGTGATGGTGAACCTCAGAGAGGTCCAGCATGGGGTATGAGGCATGTGGTCACATGACAAGAACACAGCCAGTGCGAGGCTCATTACAGCCACATTATAGGCTTGTTGCTCAGTTCCGATGTTTTGCTCAAATCCAATCTTCCTGCTTCGATGGTTCATTTGTAAATAGCTTGGTTTTTTTTTCATTAATGTAGTTAGATCTCTGTGTTGTAAAAAGTTCTCATTTTGATTTCATGACACATACGTAGGATTTGGATTTAATTGGAAAAAGCAGCTCAAATCTTTTCATCTATCCTCAGTAGCTGCTTTATCCTCATTAGCATTGCGGTGAAGGGAATTCAGAGTCTATCCCTGGAACACTGGGTGCAAGATAGGAATACACCAATGACAGGAAGCCAGGTTTATATGTACTTGGGGAAAAAAAAGTTTTTTTTTTAAAATCACACAGCCATGGAAAAAAAAACTGAAGTATCTGATTTTGTGACATTTAGGCAAAACATTGGATTTGTGTCACTTAAACCCTCTAATATGATGGTGATTTTAGCTCTTAGCCTCAAAGATGATATAAAGTAACTCACTGCACAACCAAACCAGCAATACTCTAAGGTAAGGTGACGATGTTTCAATTATGAGTGTGTTATTTCATTCTGGAGAATCACTTAACTCCAAAGTGTTACCGAAAGCTGACTCAGACCACTTCCTTTTGCTTGAGCAGGATGACTGCAATTATATCGTACCTCATTTGATGCCAAGGTGAGATTGTTTTCACTGTGAAACACAGTCAGCTCTGATGTTAGGATCAAATTGGAGCAGACAGAAGCTTGAACATTCCAGTGAAATCCACACAACAGCACACAGAACAACTGTGATTTTTACTTAAATGCACATCTGAAACCTAAACAAAATGACGTATACAGTACTAGAGAACTATTTTGCTCTGATTTTTCATGCTGAACTTTTCTAGCCTGATAAGTTGGCATGGAGTTTCATCAAGCTGATGTGTCTGGCTGTGTTCTTTGGTGTCTCTTTAAAGCTGTGTTGTTATGGTTAGCACTGTGATACCACCCCATGCATGCAGTAGACAGTCTAATGCATAACGCATAACACGCATGGAGGATGACGCCGTTGACTTGGTGAATGGTCACTGTCAACTGGTTCACCATGAGCATAACTACATGACAGGTCTAACACACTAATGCACCCCAATTGCTTAAATATGCTCTTAGTCATAAATATGCCCATGAACACACACTCACACACACATGTCTGGAGTTTGAGACTGCACTTTGGTGTACTGAAAGCCCTTTCTCTCTTCAAATGAAGGTTATGAAAAGCCATGGAGCCATAGCAGCATGTCTGGAGGCGTGGCCTCAGTGTCGGCCCTCCCCTGCAGCCCGCCCTGTCTCATGCAGCAGGCCCACTCCCCCATCCCATCCATCCTGTAGCATGGACAAGCAAACTAACCAATCAGAGGCTCCGCTCTGCAGCGCTGCACTGAGACGCCCGCCCACACTGTGTACCATCCGTCTCTCATCAGCCTTCAGTTCTTCAGTATCACTTTCCAAGCATTCACATCTTCTTCTTCTTCTTCTTCTTTTTCTGTCTTTATCGTCACTCTTCTAGTTTTCTCATAGCATTGGTTCTGTTCTCTCAAACATCTACTGACATAGTGTTATTTTCCATACTGTCTTCTGTAGTAGTCTTCCCCTTCTTTTGTTTCCTCTTCTTCCTCACATCACATCTTATCTCCTGTCCTCTCTCCAGGCCCTGCACTATCATGCTTTCCCTTTCTCTATCTCATAATCCCCTCTTTCCCCAACCTCCCTTCTCCTTCTCACTGTTTATAAAGCTGTGGTTTTTCATCAGGTGCTATCGGACACCATTTTGAAAAAAAAGAAAGAAAGAAAGAAAAAGAAAAGACAATGGCTTTTTAATATAGTGTTTCATAAAGCATTCAGAAAATAACTATGGAATAAAAATAGTTCGTAACACTAACCAATCATGATTTGAGTGATGCACACATCACCATCATAAATCTATGACTGAAGAAAACTCATTTGCATTGCATGCCTTGCATGGGAAACTGAGAAAACAAATGTAAGTCTAATCAAATCATGTAAGGAAAATATTTTGCTTTACATTTAACATCCAGAGCTTCTTTACAAATCTAATGCAGATACAGTGTTATCATTTTACGATGATATAAATGACATGTAGCAATCAGGACATTTTCTTTGCTGACATTTTTTTTTGCCTTTCCCCAAACCAAGAGCTTGTGTGCGTTTGAGCACACGCCATATTTCTAATAGTAGCAGTGGTCAGTTTTGACCGTCCAGTTTTTCTTCTTGAAAAAGACTAAAATGCAAATAGTGAAATAATGCACTTTAACTTTGATAACAGTCATTTTGACTTTTCAAAGAGCAGACTTATTCCACTTTACTCCAAGGAAATTAGAATACATTTCTGAGTTTGGCGTTTATTTTATTTTATTTTATTTTCATTAATTCAGTTTCATAGTGTGGTGTTTGGAGTAATATTTGTTGTTCTCTGTAGCAAATCAAATCTATAAAATGTATTATGTAAGAATATGTGCATTTCGCAGAGAAAAAAAACCTAAATATGTATGTACTTTTGGAGTTATTTGGGGAAAGGTAAATGCATGCACTTTTATGCAAAATAATAAGTACCCTATGCGAATGACACTGTAAATAAAAACATTGCATGAAATAAATTTTGTATTGAATCCATGTTTGGACTCTGTTTTTATTTGACAGAACACACATACACATCACTCTTGTTGCCTGGCAACAAACCCTGCACCTCCATTACAATGGCTTCTCTTTGACCTTTCACCTCTATCCTGCATTGAATTGCTCTATGGTGGTGGTATATAACAGTAAATTCTGAAAAGCTGTAGTTGTAGTTGTAGTTGTAGATGTAGTAGTGGTGCGAGAGATACGTCATTGGACCCCATAAGAGGTCAGCAAGGTCAAAGAGGATGTGACCTTTAGGGGGTGTAACAAGAGAGAGAGAAAGCAGGAGCGGTGATGACTTTGCCCTGCTTCACACACTAGCATGACTCACAGCATTTCCTGAGCATGCGAGAGAAACTGCGTAACGTCCCGTCTAAATGTTCAGCTCACACAGCATGTTGAGATGTAATGGACTTCCTTACCATGATATATGTCAACGTATGCTGCCGGTGTGGTGAATGTTGCTTTTTTTGTCCAAGCATGGTGCAGTGCATGGTTAAAAAAACTCATGACATTTACCATGAGTCTTTGGCAAAATGCATTTTCACTAGTGCCCATTTCACTTCCTCAGTATGTCCTGTTGCATCCACTTGCACGGTTCGCTCCCCCTTCCCCTCCAGCTGTCTTCTTTTTTTCCCCCGTTGTGCTTGTTTGGTGTATTAATGTGATTTTTTCCTTGTTGTTTGTCGTTGGTGTTTTCTCTTCTTTATGTGTTTTTTAGAAGCCCAGCGAGTGAGCCGAAGCAGACAACCAACAGAGTCAGTGTGTGTTATGAACCATGGTGTTCCAACCACTATGTGTGTCAACCATAAAGCCACCTCTCCCACCTGATAGCGCTGTAGCGTGTGTCTGTACGCATGTGGATGTAAGTGTGTGTGGATATCTTTGGATGAGTGCGTGCGCGTACACTAGATCAGCATTATTTCTGAGTGACCGACGTGAACTCAGCATAGATGTAGCACAGTAGCACAGAGAAGCTGTTGTCGTTCAGCCATATGTACCTCTGTTCCGTGACTGATTATTGTGCTGTTGTATTGTGTGAAGTGCCTATTGTTTTGCGTTTTGTGTGTGTGTGTGTCTGAGAGAGTCGGTGTTGTGTATAGTGCTTTTGTGTGCATCAAAAATGTGACCTTTTTTTTCTTCAATAGCAGATTTGTTTTTTGTTGTTGTTTTTTTGCTATTTTAATGTTGTGAAATGTTGCTCCAGTACTTTTTAAGCTATTAGACACGTAGTCTGCAGTCATGCCCACGTAGGGAAAAAATGAATTAAGCAGAGAAACACTTCTGTTTTTGTACTAACATAGCGATTATAAAGTAAACGCATTTGCACTGTTTGCACCTGTTTCTTTATCTAGAATAGATAACAGTTGGAAACCTAGGCTTGTAATGCTCAGTTTAAAGTGAAGTAAATAATTGAATTTGGTTGACAAACCCAGAAGACCAAACTTCATAAACTTCTGAACAAATGAATGAATGAATGAATGAATGAAAGAAAATCCCTTATTATGTCACCTGAGCTGATTTTGAAAATTCTTTAAGGATTTTATGTTTTAGCGAAACTTGTGATTTAACAAAGCTGTAGTGTGTCCGGATTGTTCTCTCTCTAAGAATTACTTGTAGACTTTTTTAACTGACAATCCACCCCAACAAACTAGGAAATAATTCTGGTACACGTGTTTATCTATAGCAACATCAGAAACATACAGGGTTTTTAACAAGACAGGTGCACACTAGAAAGGAAACAATACTGTGTCTTAGGTTTATTCCAATTTTTATTTTTCATATTTGTGGAAATGTACAGTATGCCCAGTTCTTTGGGACCAACCTAACCTGAAACACTGCCAGGCATAACATGTCGATGTCAGCGTCACACTGTAACAATCCTGCTGGACTATTTGTACACCCAACACCACAAGAGCACATGTTATGTGTCAATGATAAGATGTTTCAGAGTGCAACTGTTTGATCAACATACTGCATAGTGTGATTAGTGATTCAAAACACAAGATGTTGTTTTCATTGATGGTTTGATTTGTTGAAGCAAATTTGTGTCTTTTTCCTGAGGAAAAAAAATTACAATAAAAAAAAAACCTAAACAGTAATAAAAATATTAATAAAGTGTTCTGTGTGTTGTGTTTCTCAGATTTTAAAAACAACTGTTGGAAGATGAGACTTCTAAGAAAAAAAAAAATTAGGTTTCATTTACTACGGGTGCAATTAAATATGCAATATACAGTACTATATATATACAGCTCTGAAAAAAATTAAGAGACCACTTCCATTTTTTCTTAAATCAGCATCTCTATGTATGGC
>JAOTRR010000012.1:19036815-19048494 GCA_028570945.1 Gogo arcuatus | reverse complement strand
TAAAGAAAAAACATTGAATTAGAAGGTGTGTCCAGACTTTTGACTGGTACTGTATGTATTTAATAACAACTCATGGAATTCCTGTGAGTGCCTTGAAAATAATATAATAATGCTGAATCATTCTGATAATTTGATGGAAAATTTGTATATAAAGCAGATTATACTGTATATTTTTATGAGAACAGTTATTCAGATGCCTGACTGTTTATTGAGTCTGTTCAGAGCGTCTCCCACAATGTCTAGCTCATGTCTCAGCTCCTCCACCACATAGTTGATGCTGTTTGTGTCCTTCAGCACATCCACACTCTGCGTGTAGGGATTATAACGCACCGTAAATGGTCGCTTGATTGTCTTTGCAAACTCCCTGAAATATTGAGGATTAATTTAAAAATTAAAGGAGTAAAGAATATTGACCGCATCTAGATGCAAAGAACAATGCAATGAAATTAAGTAACATTGGATGCATTAATGAACGATTCACTGCAAAAAAAAAAAAAAAAAAGACATCAGGTGAAAAGATCATGAATATAAATCAAATGTATCTAGTATTTCCTATTATGAAATAAACCAAATATAAGACTATTAAACAGATATTTAGAGATTATAAAACTAAACACATTTATTAAGTGTAGTTTAAATCATAAGTTATTATTTATAGATTGTCTTATTCTATTGGCAGATGATTTTTATAATATTCACAAAATTATGTGCCAAAAGAACAAGACTATTTCAAGCTTGGCATTAGTAAAAAATGTCTAGAAATATGTTTAATAATCTTATATTTCGTTGATTGTAATCTTAAAATAGCAAATACTAGATACATTAGACTCTATTCAAGATATTTTTCACTTGATAAGATGCCATTTTTTAGTATCTTTTTAATCTCTTCATCCTACATACCTCATCTTGACTTTGGCCACCTCAAAGCTCTCTGACATAAAATAGACATCCTGGAATGTTGTTATAATACACTCCTGTTTGCATGTGACTTTGGGGTCAAAGGGCATGATGCAGGCGTTCCCTGACAGAGCATGCTGGGAGAGAAATATTCTAATTAGACAAGCAGGATGAAGCAGAACATCACATCAATGTATTTAAAAAATGCTTGAAGAGTTGTCCATGCAAAATAATTTAAAAAATGTATAACTATCATATCCATGCATTGTGTGAGCAGAAGACATAAATAAGTCAGATATTACCTTTAGCTCACTGATGGAGGACAGCAGGCCTGCACCATATGCTCTCAGCTTCCCCTCCTGCTTACAGAGTCCAAACTCCACAGTGAAGAAGTAACACTGCAAGACAACAGAACTTTAATAAATATTCATTTGTAGACATGGAACTATATTACCATTGAAGGGATTTACATAGAAAATAAATACGTAAATCATGACGGAGAATGATCTTTAAGTATCAGTAACTAGGCTTTATACTCACAGTGGCTAGTTTCTGAACTTCATCATCGGATACTCCAAGTGATGCAAGTCCAATCTCCTGGCTGAACTGTGCGAAGCTGGGCTCGGCCAAAAGAGGTACATGACCCAGCAATTCATGACATGTGTCCCTGAAAAACACATTGCCTTCAGTGGTGTCTAAACCAATACCATCCAGAGATATTTGGACTGTTGTTTTTAATATTTGTCCTCAATGCTATGCAAACTTTCTTTACTTTTGGTGCAGTTTAAGAGCTTAATCTAACATATTTTGTAGTGGCTAAAAGAGTTTAGAAACATTTGGTTGTCTTTGTAGCTAACTTGATAATCTAAAACCTCAGCTTTTACCATTATAAAAGTTTTTTTTTTTTTTTTAAATTACATCCTTGCCTCAACCGCCCACAGATTCTTATCACTCAGCTTCAGCAGTCTGGTAATTCACATGATCCTCAGTTTCTACCAGGTTCTTTCCTGCTCTCACCCCCTCATTATCACCTGCACTTTTCCTCATTTATAGATTCATTCACACAGTCTCTTAGTCCAGTAGTCTCAGCATCCCATACTTTGATTGTTGATTTATTCACTTATTTGTGACTGAATTTTGCCTGACTTATGATGCTTTGTTCTAGACTTTAATAGCGTGTTTGCCAGTGGACCATGACTAAGTCTAATTTCTGGTTTGCCAATTTGCTTTCATGGTCAATATTTACATACTGAGTTATTAAATGGCGTTGTGTGTGTACTCACGGTTCAGGTGTGTAGAGAGGGTCTGAGCTATGCCGGACGTACTGCGTGCAGTGGAACACACGGAAAGCCAATCCTGCCAGGAAGTCTCTTGGGGAGAGGTATCCTGCCACGGGTCTTATGGTGAACCCTGTACGCTCTGAAGATGCAATAATACAGTCAAACCTAATGTGGGGTGAAATATTTCCAAATAAACTGTGGACTAAACTGAGGACACTCTCTCTCTAACTATAAATACATTTAAATAAAGTATTCAGAGTGTGATGACCTCTGTCTCACCTTTTAGGAAGCGTGAGATGTCCTCCAGCTGTGGGATGTTGTCCTCACGATAATCACAGTACTTGGTGAGCAGAGGTAAGTTTTTCAGATACTCGCGGCAAGCGTGAGTGGGGTAGAGCTTATTGAGCTCTCGGAACACGACCCCCCATGTCTTCACCTCCTCCTCTGTAAACTCAATTTGGGGAATGGGGTTTCCACTGGTAAATGGAGACACGGCAAAAACAAAAAAACATACATTAGAAAATATGTATTTTTAATATCTTATACCACAGCACTGTTAAATTCTCGAGTTGACCGGTCAGAGCTTGTTGTTAATTTTCTATACCAGCAGCTCCAATCACAGGTTTATATGAATGCATTCGTTCTAATACATTATTGCTTCTATAATTCACAGTCTTGTATAGCAAATGCTCTATCTATGTAATCTAAGCCTAATAATAAACAGATTTTAAAACATGTTATTTAACAAAGAAAGTACATAATTGTTGATTTCCGTTTGTAAGGAAACCTTCAAGAGAAAGTGAGATAACAGGAATTAACGTTTCAAGGAGATTCTACAAACGTAACTTAAAAGGATAGAAATTATGATGTGTAGTCCTTTGATAAAGAAAATTGTAATCCTTGGCAATTTGTTGTGGTATAAGAGGAATAAAACATGATGGGGTGTGGTGATATAAGAAAATAACCACCCCGATGTTTATTATTTTTCTATAACTAAATGTCTTTTATGTCTAAGTGTTTTATATAAAAATACATTTGTAATAAAATAGATAATATTAGTAAGGAATAAGACACTTCAGGATGTGCTGTTATAGTAAATTAATATATTTTGCGGTGGCATTACACCACCCTCTCACTGGTTATTTTCCTATTACAGCATGCCTTGTTGTGTTTTACTCCTTACTTATCTTTATAATATTTATAATATTATTTATTTTATTTCATCTAGCTACTGTAAATTAAATTCTTCACATTTAAATTCTTTCACTTAAAGTTTCTAAGTGCCTGAGCCTACATGAAATAAATGACCAAATAATCCTTATCAAGATACTTACTGCTTGTAACTCATAGCCAGATCTGCAAAGTATTTTCTCCTTTTGCGGTAGACATTGTCCTTAAATCCCTACAGAACAGAAACGCAACAGTGAAGGGAGGAACACTAAGACCGACATGTTGTTACTTTCTAGGTAAATTTTTGATATTAAAGCAACAGAGGATTTGAAATAGCAATACAATATAGTAGCTAAAATGTACAATACTGTTAGGGTTCCTGTCTAAAGTCTTGCTTTTATTTGTCTTTTTAGAGTCAACATGTGCTTTTGCTTGTTTTCATTTACCATGTGATGGTGTTATGTGCTCTGTTTGTTTTCTATGGCCATGTGCTTCTGACCCCACCCCCCCACTCACTCTACTTCCTGTCTTTGTTTGATTCCGCCATTTTCTGCATACACACCTGTTCCTTATTGTCTCTATTAGTTGTGTATTTAGGCCCTGTGTTTATGACCAGCCTTTGTCGGATCATGTCAGTTATTTTCTGTTCCATTCTAGCTATTTGTAAGTTTTTGCATTCTCTTCTCCTGTTTTTTTTTTTTAAACTTCCTGCCTGTTTGGACTCTGTTTCAGATTTCTCCGAATTGGATTATTTTTTGATTTGTGGATTGTTACCTCTTGCCTACCTTTTTGGATTTGAGACTGTTTTCTCTTTGGACCCTTTTGCCCGAATCTTTGATTAAAACTTTCAGACTCTTAAGCTGTGCTGATCTGCAAGTGGGTCGTTGTCTGACTAAGATCCTAACAAGTACATTTATTCAGTTATGTTATTGTTTAGCAAATCATGCTACTGTGTCAAATAATTAACAATGTTTACCGGGTGATCGGCATCCAGGTCCGATCCATACATCAGCACACGGTTTGCACATTTATCCAGATCAGAGATCTTTCTGGGAAACCAGGGTACATTTTCCATTTCTGTGAAAGAATAATAATTTCAATTTTTATATAAATGTGTGTAACAGTGTCTGAACAAAGATACTGTAAAAATGGTTTTGTGACAGTTTTATATGGGTTCTTGATAATTAGTTGATGCACCATTTGTATAATGGAGAAAATGTTAATGATTTGAAAAAAAAAAAAAAAAATGCTTCATTTGCTCAGTGTCCAAGTGGTTGAGCCACTGTATTGGTCTTAGTAACAATCATATATTCAGCCATTAGTCTAAACATAGACCTAAAACTATGTAAAATGTTTAGAAATATTAAAGGGATCCACGTGCAAAATAACATATAAAAATAGCACAACTGCTACAAGCTGTTTGCACGACATACTCTAGGTGCACAACTTGGTCAGACTACCTAGTACACTGTTTGGCATGTAGCCATGATTTCAGTTCGTACCGCTCTCTTCTGGTAGTCGGTTGTCAGATGCGTCCAGCTCAAGCACGTTGACGTGTTTATGCAGCAGTTGGATGATGTCACTGAGCTGCTCGCGGTTGCTGTCACAGTCCACCAAGATCTCAAACTCCGAGTTGCGCCTCCTGGGCTTTCGGGATTCGATGTGCAAAAGGTTGATGTGGTTTTCCTGTTAGCAGAAATCAAGATTCAAGAACTTTACTGTCATATGAACAAGCATTCTTTTTTACAAAAAAAATTCTTATGGATGTTGCAGTAAATACAAAATAAAGGACAAATAATTAAAAAGTAACTATTTTTTAGAAAATGTGCATGATCCTGTGCAGTTTGGAACAAGGGAGCAATATAGTAGAAAATATAAAAACTATTCAACATAAGTGGTGGATAAAAAAATCTATGCACTAAGTGTAAGGGTACACTCGGTCATATCATATAAATTATTTTAGAGAAATAATTTAAATAGGCCCATGGATGCTAGATGCTTGTCTTTGTTTGAACTCCATCTTACAATATGAACTAAATATTTCAAAACACCAACGAAATATTATTACCTGGAACAGTTTCAGTGCTTTGACGAGCCCCCCAACTTCATTCTTCAGTGAGAATACTATAGTTGCATGACCCTTTTCTCCAGACTCACTCTTGTTATCTTTGTTCTCATCGATCTTAGGAAAGGTCGATTTATTCATCTGGAAAAGACGCCAATAAAAAACAACTGTCAGTGTCTGTGTCGATGAGTGAGTGCCTGCAATAAAACGATTATCAACTCTTTTAAAACACTGCATTAAGGGTGTGGATTAAATGGGTATGGATTAAGTGAAAGGGTCTCCTAAAGAGCACTTAATTCCATAGCCTAATAAGTGTGCATACAAACACTCATCTCTCTCTCTCTCTCTTTCTCTCTCTCTCTCTCTCCAAACAAGACGACAGGTGCCATCTAATGGTATTCATTTTCAATAGGCTATTTACTGCACAGTCTTCCAGTAAAATACTTTCAATTAAATATTTTTTTTCTTCCACATTTTGCGTAGTCGGAATACAGTGTCAGTCCTCAGTGTTCAGCACCACGGACAGAGATCGCTCACACTCTGAACAATCTCCAACATATTGGTTATTCTATTTTTTGCCCCTTTCAGTTTATCAGGATATTTCAAGATCTAAAAAATATTTAAGATGAGACACAATTCAGAAACATGCAGTTCAGGTACTGACCACTGTAGTGTGTGCAAGCGTGAGCTGAAGTAGCTGTCTGTACACGCGTTGTCCCCTCTGTAGTCCTGAGAGCATGACGAGGTTCACTTTAACCAACACTGAGAGCATGAGGACCACTTTAACCAGCACGAGTCTCCTTACCTCAATCCCATTTGGAGTGTGAAAAAGGCTATTAATAACACCACCTTACCTTAATCTCAACACGGATTGTGGTGCAATTAATCACTGTTCTTACGCACATTGTATTTACGCATGCTCCTTAAAGTCTGGACAAAGTAGATTCGGCTGAGTACGGAAGCCCGTTTCCGTCACTTGAAAGAAAAAGATGATGTCACATAGTATGTCATAATAATGAGAACGTTTCCTCAAAATTATGACTTGGTATCTATTATGAGAATGTAAGTCATAATTATGAGAAAATTATCATTATTATGAGATAGTAAGTCGTTATTATAACATAAGTCATAATTATGAGAAACTTTCTTATATTTATGAGATAGTAAGTCATAATTATGAGAAACATTATTATTATTGTGGTGGAAACTGACTTCCATAGCTAAGTTTAGAGTTTTTGCCTTTTATTTTTTTTTAGCTTCAATTAACAGCCTAAGTTGCCTCTGCTTTGTTTTTTTGTGGTCTCTCTCAGTTAAACACTACTTTCTGTCACCCTTCGAAGTGAACCACAGTTTTTACAGGCTCGCATCCTAAACTATTATCCACAAAGTAGTCTAATTCGACATCTGGAGTGAAATTTGATGAGACCCCACTGCTTCCTTTCACTGCTGTTTAGTTTCTCAGACACGTAAAGCGTCGCGCGCGATCTTGACCTTAATCCACATGTGCTGACGCAATAGCAGTCTCGCGCCAGTGGCTCGGCTTAACGACTTGATTAAAGCTGGTCTGGTTAATAAATTGACCACACACACACACACACACACACACACACACACACTTGTGCATGCGTGAGACATCGTAGGACCTACACATCGACTTAAAACTTAAAGATGGCCCGTCTAACCTTCTTCTCTGAACTTTCTAAAATTGCTTCATCAAATACAACCAATCTAGGAAACTCAAACCCAAAGACAAGTCGGACTGCTGCGTCTCACCTCATTATTAATTTGCTTTTCTTCCAAACACAAGCCCAGGTTCATTGAGTCGAATGACCTTCCTCTGCGTGGCCCCTCGCTTCTGCTCGAGTACATAGTGAGTTGGCTTGGACGCGCGCGCCTTTTATTTGGCCCCGTGGGTCAGTGTGATATTCTGCAGGATGGAGTGATGATGCAGTGGAGCAGTGGAGCGCGCGATGCTACTTATGGACGCCAGTGAGGTGGGACAGGAGGATGGATGAGAGATAATCTCCCCCCCGCACAGCGAATGGAAAAAGAGCAGCGCGACTCACGTCATGGGGCACAAGACACTTCTTTTTTTGTTTTTGTTTTTTTTTTTGTTTTTTTAAAAAAAAACGTTTATTTTCTCTTCATACACAAAACGCGTGCTGTAACCCAGAGGACTTCGTCACCAACGGGGGAATGAGTCACATCACGAAACAAACAAAATCTCCAAGTCATGAAGGTCTCGAGGACACAAAATATTAGGTAGATTGGCAAAATAGCAAGTCTTACCTAAAACCCTCAGATCCTCTCTGCTCACTCACTGAATGCATCCACTGTGATGCTAAAATAAGACCATACAATTCCTTTTTCCATTTAAAAAGAAAGTTGTATCCTGTTTCCTAAAGGTACAATAGTCAATATTTGTCATTCCTTACTAGTACGAACAATGGAGACAATTATATAGAAATTATTTTAAAAAAAACAGTTAAAACTAATTTCTCAGAACAAGTTTAAAATGTAGCTTAGGGGGAAAAAACAATTTGGAAACCTGCCTTCCAGTCTGGAATGTTTGTTATGAGGTTATGTTTTCGCCTCTGTTTGTTTGTTTGCTTGCTTGTTTGTTTGTCTGTTCCCAACGTAACTCAAACAGTAGTGAACGCATTTTGATGAAATTTTGAGGAAAGGTGAGCCATGGGCCAAGGAACAATCGATTAGATTTTGATGCAAATCCAGATATGTATGTGGATCCAGGATTTTTTTGTGTGTTCCCAATGTAACTCAAAAAATAGTGAACGAATTTTGATGAAATTTGGTGTGCAGCTTTAGCATTATCCTCAGTTCAAGTGAATTGATTTTGATGATGATAATATGTGGCTTGGTGGAGGTATACACTCTACCAAGTGCCCTTCTAGTTTGTATTGGGTTGAGAGGGTTGGCCTCTTGTCAGCCTGGGGTCTTTCTGTGTGGAGTTTGCATGCTCTCCTCATGCCTACGAGGTTTCCTCAGAGTGCTCCGGTTTCCTCCCACAGTCCAAAGACATGTGGATTAGGTCAACTGGTTACTCTAAATTGTCCATCGGTGTGAATGTGAGTGTGAATGGCTGTCTCTTTCTCTGTGTTAGCCCTGTGATAGATTGGCGACCTGGCCAGGGTCCACCCCACCTCTCGCCAGATGTCAGCTGTGATTGGCTCCAGGTCACCTGCGATGCACAATGGATAATCAGTATAGATAATGAATGAATGAATGAAAGTTTATGTTATGAGTTGTAACTTTCAAGCATTTGGATGTCTGAGTTCACTTGGAAGTGATGATATGACAGTCCTTGCTAATGATAACTCTATCTAGCATGCTAAATCTAGTTGGACCACCATGTTTTGGGGGCAGAGCTTTGAGGGCTTAGTGAGAAAAAAAACATTCAAATCTTATTCATCTCCACCCAATTAATAGTTAGAGAGCTATTTTTCCCAAATCTTATCTAATGCAACTTTAAGAGCACTGACTTCTTCCTTTTTATATCATCACTAACACAATTATTCCATAGGGAGGGTGTGCCATGTGTTCATGTGTTTTGAATGTGAAAAAAGGATGATTAATTGCCAGCTTTACGTTTATGCATCTACATGTCTTAAGTAAATTTTTTCATCATGGAGTAGGAGATATAAATCTACAGTTGGATTTATATGAAAGCTACAGTTGAAAGTTAGGCAAAGGTAGGAACATGTTGAAGTATTAATGCCACTAGTGATACAAACTGTACTAAAAATAAGCCTAGTACATGCTTCATTGTGATGTACAGGAGAGGGCTAACCAAACTTGCAGCAATCTCTTCTCCCATGTCACCATCTCTTCTTTTTTTTTACAGGCCTTTGTTTATTATAATCTATATTCAATGGCTCTACATGTCTACAACATATCTTGTATAAATGTATACAAATAATTCAAGTCAGCAAGCTACTCAGTTCTCCTTGCTTTGATTTAAACTCACAATATTATTTCAGGTCAATTCAGTGTCACTTCTATAACCTGAACCCAGTGTGTGAACCTGAAAATACAGGATACAGCCAGACTTCACAAATAACTGTACAATGTAATTTTATTAATATTTATTAACATTAATATTCATCAAAATCTCATCACAGGACATTAATGCACTTTTATGTCTTTGTTCTTTTGTCTAAAATGTGCATTTTGGGGAATACCCACAATGTATTCTCTTTAAACTGAGTAGTATGAATGTTACAAATTGATTTATGGATTTTGCATGGAATTGCCGTTTAATGAAAAATAATTGTACGCATTGCTTGTAGAAAATTAAAATGGTCCACCAGTTTGATGCTCTTGAAATATGCAAAATATTAATTATTGGTAATTAGTTCCTAAAGACACTTTTCACCCTGTTATCATTACAGAACGTTACCCAGGCCACCTTCTTAGTCAGTTTGACTTAATCTCTTCTATCTGTTCATACAATAATAGAATATGTTTATAATGGCTTTGAATAAGATTGCTTTATTTAAATGTGATTTATTGATGCCATGTATAATTATTCTACAAATAAATAATGTTTGAAACAAGGATGAAAAAAAGCCTAGAGCCAATGAAATTATGAGTCCCGTTGACTTTCAGTCAGTCAGTGACAAAATGGTAGGCCATGATTCTTCAAAATATGATAGAAACATTTTCCTTCACACGTGGATAGTCAACACCTTGAGGATTTGAGGAAAGTGTGTTGGGGAAATTTGTTTTATTAATGACACAAAAGCTTAGACAAATTGAACATTCAAAAACTATACCAATACATCCGAATTCACCCTACAAGGCATAATTATTAGAGAGAATAAATTGTAAAGGTGCAGACAAAAAGTCCACATTTAATCATTTCAGCTGTTATTGCCATAACAGGACCAAGAAAGAATGATTTGGATCAAACTACTGATTTGGATTCTCTGATTGAGACTTATAACATTTAAATTTGCATATGAAATCATTCCCTTAAGCATTTCTACTCCATCGGAAATTTAACATTCATTTTAGATATTACAGTTACATGTTTGACAATAATACTGTATATTTATGCATCTCTTGAAAAGTAAAGTATCTCAAATGTCATTTGCTCATGTAAAGTGTAGTAACAAATCTTACTAAAAATGTGTGACCCATTTGATCCAGCCACTCTGATCCACTGTGCAAATGTGGGACAGTAATTTTTCAGGGTAAAAGGCTAAGAGGATTATGTCTCATCTTCGCTGTACCTTTGTGGCCACAGCTCACCAAGGCTCCATGTCTAAGCCATAGATGCTTAGTCTGATTAAAGATGTGGAACTACAATAAGAGAGCGCAGAAATGATGATCTCTCTTTTCCCTCACAAAGTACTTTATAGCAGATGGACCTCTTGTTCACGTTCAGATTTAATAGTGGCGTGTTTCTTAGGGAGTTAGGATCAGAGCAATGCTGTCAACTTTCCATACAGTGTTTGTTCAGGCAGCCACAAACTGCTGTGACAGGATATTAGAATTACACAAATGAAAGAGAGAGAGAGAGAGAGACGTAGTCAAGTGCACTTCCTTACAGAGAGAAAGGGGAAGAAATATTCTCTTAGAAATAACACAATATAAATACAAGAGTGTGATATAGCCGAGCAAGGATTTTCCATTAAGTTTTCTCCTCACTGATGTTAGAGTCATTGGTATAAACTGTCAGGTCAGAATCAATCATCATAATAAAAAATCATCAGAATTACAAGAAGGTTATAAATTGAAGGACCATGAAACTTTGCATTTTCGATGTCGTCCTTGTCCAATGAAAAACGTATCGCCAAAAAGAAAAAACCTGACCAGCAAAAAACAAAAACAAAACAAAAAAACCCTCTCTCATGGGGAGTATCATACAAAATAATAACATTTAGACATATTTCAGATAATAAAACCATCTTCATAAAGTTTTCTTATGATGGATTCCAATGAGTCAGTTAACTCATGTCTCTCTCTATATACTGTATGTATTTGTAAAACACAGCTGCTGTGAATGCATGGACAATAACAGAGACTGGTATAACGTTTTCTTTTTTAAATTAAAACCACCATGTTTAATCTGCATGTATTGAGATTTTAACTGCCGCCTTGTCCTAGTATTTGCCAGGTGTAAATGCAGGAGTTGGCTTTGAGGTTTAACTGTAAATCACAAAGATATACCCTGATGAAATGAAAATTAGGCACTAGGAAAGCATTTTCTAAAAATGTATCTCTCTCTCTCTCATTTTTTATATA
>JAOTRR010000012.1:18892069-18908032 GCA_028570945.1 Gogo arcuatus | reverse complement strand
CATCAGACCACAGCACACTTTTCCACTTTGCGTCAGTCCATCTCAGATGAGCTCAAGCCCACAGAATTCGGTGGCATTTCTGGATGTTGTTGATATAGCTTTTGTTTTGCATGTTAGATGCAGTGATGAACTGTGTTTACCAACAACAGTTTTCCGAAGTGTTCCCAAGCCCATGAAGTAATATCCTTTATACAATCATGTAAGTTTTTAATGCATGCCTCCCGAGGGATTGAAGGTCACAGGCGTTCAGTGTTGGTTTTCGGCGTTGGCCCTTCCGTGCAGAGGTTTATCTAAATTCTCTGAATCTTTTGATTATATTATGTATTGTCAATGGTGAAATCCCTAAATTTCTTGCAATTGTACGTTGAGAAACGTTGTTCTTAAACTGTTTGAGTATTTGCCCACGCAGTTTTTCACAAAGTGGTGAACTTCGCCCCATCCTTGCTTGTGAATGACTGAGCCTTTCCAATTACCAAGTAACCTGTTTACCTGTAGAATGTTCCACAACTTTCCCCGTCTTTTGTTACCCCATGTCCCAACTTTTTTGGAATGTGTTGCAGGCCTCAAATTCAGAATGAGTGTATGTTTACAAAAAACAAATAAAGTTTATCAGTTTGAACATTAAATAGCTTGTCTTTGTGTTGTGTTCAATTGAATATAGGTCGAAAAAGATTTGCAAATCATTGCATTCTGTTTTTATTTGTTTTACACAGCATCCCAACTTTTTTGGAATCAAGGTTGTAGAAAAAGATACAATAATTCCAGTGATCTCAAAGTGTATCATGACATAATTTTGCACTGTATCCATATTATGTTATTTTGCCCACTCTGTGTCTTCCCTGTAGTTTTTCTTGGATATTGCTTAGATTGAATTTAGTAGCACACCAGTGAAGAAAGAAAAGTTAGCATGCATCTGCACCAGCACAAGAACAGCACAATGTGGTCGTGATAAGAGTTTGGCCAGTGAGTATTACTTTAGAAGTGCTGTCCCAATTCATTTCATTCCTCTTTTCCCCCAGGATGCTGCAGGAGGATCCAGTACTGTTTCAGCTCTATAAAGACCTGGTAGTGAGTCAAGTTATCAGTGCAGAAGAATTTTGGGCCAATCGGCTGAAATTGAACTCTGTAGATCACTCCATATCCAATAACAACAAGCAGGAAGTGGGAATATCAGCGGCTTTCCTGGTAAGCTCAAACACACAAACAAGGGCTCGATTGTCTGTTAATGTCAATAGATTGATATGAAAGGGGCCCTGAACCGTCAACATGTACAGTTGAGGAATCAGTGTTTTGATGAGATTTTGCTGTGGTTACAGGCAGACATTAGACCACAGACTGACGGCTGTAATGGTCTGAGATACAACCTGACCTCTGACATCATCGAATCAATCTTCAGAACATACCCTGCAGGTGAGATGTTACCATGGCACATGAATTTAATTTTAAACCATTAGGCTTGGGAAGATTGACAATAGTATTGGGAATCACCGTTAGATTCCAGCTATCGAGTCGAACGATTTAAATGTCTGACAGAAAACATGGTGCCTGCAGCTTTTAAGATCAACAGCAACAAAAAACATTCAGTAACCTTCTGTCTAACTTTGGAGCAGAGCAACAAATCTTTCTCTGATGCATCTTACGTTCCCTTGTCTGTGCTGCCAAACAGATAAAACATGAACAGGGGTTTAAATTAAGAAAATGAAAGAGCATGTTGTTTATCAGGACAATTTTACTGTACAAGAATTCAGTAAGTATCTCCGCAGAGCACATGTCCACGTAATTTATATAATTTTATTAACATTTTGTAATGAACGTAGTTACATCTACTAACACATTACGTTTATTTATGGTCACCACTTCAGATTTGCAGCATTTCTGACCTTGTTAATGGTATTTTCATGCTGTAATGAGCTAATGAGTAGACAACATGCGATACGTATTTCTGGCCACACCTCCTTCCTTCCCCCATCTTCAAAGCCACAGGAGATAGTATCTTCAGTCGGCGATAGTTAGGTGACATGATAGGATATGTTTTACAGATAAACTCATGCGCCTATAAACCACACTAACATGTCTCCTTTAAATTCATAATTCCAGCTAATTGCCTTAAGACAGTATATACTCACCAGTCTGATGTTCAATTTTGTTTTGTGCAGTCAAACAGAAATATGCTGAAAATGTGCCTCACAGCATGACGGAAAAAGAGTTCTGGACACGCTTCTTCCAGTCGCACTACTTCCACAGAGATCGCATTAACACTGGTCAGCAGGATATCTTTTCTGAGTGTGCCAAACAGGATGAGAAGGGTAATGTTATAAATAAATTGTTTTGGAAATGTGTGGATTTGCACCATGTAGTTAGGACCCTTGTTCACTTCTCATTCTTTCCATTGGGCAGGTTTGAAGTCCATGGTTGTGCAAGGTGTTAAGAACCCCATGGTGGATCTGCAGTCCCTTGAGGATAAAATATTAGATGAGGTAATGCTAGTAACACTGTATCGCTACATGAAAACAGTATCAATTTCCATGTTTGCTAATTCTATTATTTTTGTCCTCAGGGTTACGGCTCCTTAACGGTTCCCTCCACATCCAGCTCCAATAAAACGGTAAAAGAGAATAGCAACTCTGCCATCATTAAACGCTTCAACCATCACAGTGCCATGGTGCTGGCAGCTGGCCTACGAAAAGTGTGAGCATTCGGAGAAGTGTGTGGTGTTCAGTACCAGACAAAAGTTTATGCACAGACAGTTCAAGTATATTGCCTCAGTTGGCGCTCTTATAGTTGGCTATGAGAGGATACCAAGAGTGTACACAGCGGTCATCAAGATAGTGTTCTGTAGCACTTTGGTCAGTTTATAGTTCCTAAAGGTGTGTTCATACTAACTAGTGACAAATCAACAGGCGACCATGAATTTTCTGTGTACACGTATGACGTGCAGCCGCAATTTCAGCAACAGCGGCAAGTGACAAAGCACAAGCAACATGTGAGTTGAGATTTTCTCAACTTAATGCAAATTAGGCATGATGTAGTGAAGCAACAAATCCAAACCCGTGACTTTAATGAGTCCTCTGACCAATCATATGGCACGCACGGTTACCACATTTTTTTAAACTCCTGTCTCGTAACTTTAGCAACTTCACTACTTCTTATACTTATTGATTTGGGGGGGGGGGGAGAAACAACAACTGTGGTTTCATCTGATATCCTCACATTATATGTGTGTAGAGACATGAAGAAAAATAAATCTTGGAAGGACGTAGCAGGGATCATTGGTGTCACCAGTGAGTGTCCGTAGCTAGTATACACTGAGCAGTGAGTGTTATGAAATTTGTCTTTAACTATGTTTAAGGCATATATTGATATGCTTAATTAAACACAGTGTATTTAGTGTGTGTATGTAGCTAGTAGAGTTAGCACACTCAGCTAATAAAGATAATGTGAAGCCGGGATGTAATGTACAACAAACCAATTTTGTCCCATTTTTTTAAATGGTACAATTAAATTTAAGCACATTTTAAAGACAAATAAATCATATACTGTAGTAAATTATGAGTGACACATACTGCTCTTTCTCAAAGGAACTTAAAATGCTACACACCCACAAGAGACAACAAGAGCACAGTTAATGTTTTCACTAAGCATCAGTTCATAGTTTTAATGTCATCACTAATATTCTAAAATGTGGAAAATGTAATGAAAATGTGAGGGTGTGTCCAAACCTTCAATTTGTACTGCATATACATGTCTGTTTGATCTCTGTACCAAAAAATTTTATCCAAATTCTTATCTGTCTCTTTGTATACAGGGAAGCAGCCACTGACCAGGCCAGTGAGACCAGCGGCACAGATGGGAATTCCAGAGACTCAGACTGCTTTCAGCCACCATTTAAAAAGGTTTACGATAAACCAGAGTAAACGTATCTTGTAGGGTGGGTGGATGGGTTGGTCACATGAATTTAATAAATTTACATTTGTGCCTATTTTTTTTCTTTGTTTAGGTTTAGTCTAAGATTTAGCTTTAAAAACATTAACACAAAGACAAAAAAACCCCCACAAAAATTAAGTAAGTATATGCCCTGATTTTTTATGTAAAGTTCTAGCTAGTTATGTTAATGTTAGACTGCTGGCAATCATTAGCTAGCCAAAGTTTGCCTACTTACTAGGAATTTAACTATTTTAGTAGAATGTAAAAACTTGATACAGGTCAAAGTTTCATTACAGTTCACATCATCTGTGAATCTACGTCTTTGAATTTTGTATTTTTTAATCAAAAAAATCAAAACTATTACTCATAATTTTGAATTATGTTTGTAAAGGTAAATCTTTAAATCCGTAGCTAGGATGTAATGTTGTTGTATATACCACATAAAAAACTCATTTTATTTAGTGTGAATGTGTATATACAGTAATTCAAATATATGAAATTCATATTTTGATACTTTTTTCCAGCTTCCAAGCTCCATAGATATTTCCCATAGGACATGAACTGAATTTTGTTTGTTTCTTTTCCCAGGTGAAATTGCAAGAGGCTATTGAGTATGAGGACCTGGAGAATGAACCTGGGCCGAAAACAATTGCTTTGAATCTTAAGAAATCTGACCGGTACATTGAATCAAATCTTGCTGAATATTTTATCAAATCAAATATCATTAACATTACAGTTAGAGAAGTAGTGCAAAAGTATTCAGGCACCTGAAATCAGTCTTGTCTGTGTGTGTCTTGTGATATTGTGAATATAACTATTCTTTATAGCTGCAAGGTATGGACGAAATACTATATTGTGATGGTGTGAGACATGGTTATAGGCTTAATTAATAAATTACATTTACTGGGTCATGTGAGTACTTCTATTTGTTGTAAACTTCACAGATATACTTTAGGCTAATGGCTAATATTTCTCAGGACACAAATATCATAATTTGTTACTGTGGACATTTACATAATGCTATAGTGCAAAGGCTAATATTGTAATAAGTAGAATAAATGTATAATTATTTTAGTTATTTTCAGTTATTAAAATATTAAAAATGTCCTTCGATCAATATATATTTCACTCTATTGCTTTTTAGGTATTCCCATGGTCCAGTTCCCCTGCAGTCCCAATACTACTCCACAAGTCAGGACATCATCAGCTCAATCAGCTGCATTAGGGAAGAGATGAGCTGCTACAAACCCTGCCTTACTGAGGTATATTTAATGTGTGTGTGGTTTGGTTGCTGGGTTTTTTGTTTTGTTTGGTTTTTTTGGAATACTGATATTAAAGTTTAAATCCTCTGTCCAAAAATCCTTTAAATCCTTGTATGCAATATAAAACCACTTCAAAGTGCACAAAGGCTAGATCATGTTTCTCAGACACTAAATGAGCTAAATCGGACTTCTGACTCATGATAATGGAATGAGTATATAGCAGGCACCTTTATCCCCAAGGACTCACAGAAGTGCTTTGTAGTCTCTTTCAATAACAAATCCTCGTGCTAGATAAATAGGTCAGTGTCTTAAGAATACCATCAAGTAAAACCCCTTTTAGGAGTAAGTTAGAAGTTAGGACAGAAAGAAAATGAAAACATGGGATTTCACGGAATTTTAAAAAATAAATAAACAAACTACGTGCTTGGTGAAGCAGTAGGTCTTCAGTCTTTGTTTGAAGACAGACAGTGACTCAGCTGTTTGGAAAGCCAGTTCATCCCACCACCCGGGTGCCATTAGACATGAACTCTGAGGCATGTCTTCCTTGTATCTTTTTTTTTTATCCCTGAATAATTTTAAAGCAATTTTAGTTTTGTTTTTTTTTTGACTCCCTATCTTAGTCATGGCCAATTCCCACCCACCAGGCAGCTCTCCCCTATCACCTGACAGCTATCAACCAGGAAGGGCGAAGGCTGTCACATGCTTCCTCCAAGGCACATGAAGCCATCCAACTGCATCTTTTCAAACTGCTGTTGGTACAACATCAGGGGTAACGTAACATTCGTAGGAAAGCAGTATCTACCAACCTCCATATGCATGAGTTCAGACGCCCATGATTGCCTAGTGTCATTTATGATTGACAGGGGAGAGAGAGTATGCATTCATACTCCCTGAGAGCATGGCCAGTTTTCCTCTCTTGGACTCCCTGCCACGGATGGCTATGGCAACATCGGAATTCGAATGTGCGATCTCTGGATGTTGGGTCGAATGCTTTTCTGTTGCATGTCCTCCTTGTATCTTGAGGGATGATGGGTCCAGTCGAGCCATCTTAGAGTCTCATGTGGCACAGGGTGTGGTAGGTGGGGGCTGGTCCATTTTTAGCTTTGTAGGCTAGCATATGTGTTGTGGGCAGCTACAGGAAGCCAGTAGAGGAAGGGAACGGAACAACGTGGTGCCATGGGAGAACTTGGGGAGATTTGAAAATATGTCTCGCAGCTGCATTATGGATCAGGTGCAGGGGTTGGATGGTACGTAGGGGAAGACCTGCCAGGATGACAATCACCTGAGTGACTTCTGTGCATGACCAAGGCTGCATCAGAATATGCATACTTCCATACTATTAGTACGCAAAAAGCAGTATGTAGGGTGCCTGAATACTCAGTAGGCATTTAATAGTAGTCAAATGGTACCCGGATGAGCTATATACATCCGTAGTATGCAAACGTACCACATTATGCTACACTATGATATCCCATAATTCAGATGGAGCCTCCGAATAACTGAAGAAGAATTCCCCCGGGAAAAATAAAAAGAAGATGACTGTCCAAAGTGAAGCCGGTTGTTGCAGTGGTGTACAAATATACCAGGAATTGTTTCAACGTTTCTGCCATTGCAGAAATATTTTTATTTTTAATTTCTCGGCATACGTGGGTATACGTCATCTGTGAACATCTGGGTCAGAAGACAGGTAAAATGGCAGTGGAGTACATCCAAATTGTGTCCTTATTACTTGCTCGCATACTCGTAGAATGCAGTACAGTTACGGTCGTGTAGTAGGTACTTAACTGTCATTAGTACATACTGAGTATTCAGATGCAGCCCAAGTCAGGTTAGCAATGTAAGGAGAGAAGGATGGTAGAGAAGTACCCCATTGCCAGACTGTATGCAGTTGTACAGGGAGATGACCAAGTCTTGATGTGGAAATGCATCCTCCATAGTCTTGCTGTTATGAAGTTTCAGCTGATGAGCTTCCATCCACGACGACATTCTGAGATCCGTGCAGAAACGTGAGTGCCATCAGTATAGCAGTGGTGTGAAAAACCATGTGAGGACATGACCTCACTGATGGAGCAGGAATAGAGGGAGAACAGAAAAGGACCCAGCACTGAGCCTTGTAAGACACCAGTGGAGAGTCAGCATGGAGCAGGTGTGGATCCCCTCCATGACACCTAATATGACCGTTCCTCATGGTAGGAAGCAAACCACCACAATACTGCGCCACTAATTCCAAGGCTCGAAGGATGGACAGGAGGGGCTTGTGATTGCAGTGATGATTGCTGCTTAGAGGTCAAGGATGAATGAGAATTTGGCTGATCTATCAGCATGAAGCTTCACAGTAACAGCCCCAAGTGAAGTTAGTGGATTGTGCCGATTTGAACCCAGACTTGGTAGGATTTTGGAGGTAGTTCTGTGTAAGAAAATGAGACCACTGATTGTATATAGCATGTTTAAGGATTTTAGAAAGAAACGAGAGAAGTGACACCGAATGGTAGTTGCTGAGGCCTGCCGTATATATTGTATATACTTTTTCAGCTTTTATCAGGGTTTCTAATAAAAATAACTGTAAAAGAAGTGAAACTGAACCAGGTGTCAAATATTTTTAAATAATACCCATTCACACTTACCAGATTGAATGGTCATTTACACAGTTTTAACAACAGCTGAAATTTGAATCCTAAGAAATCTGATTTTGTGGGTTTACTGTTTATATTGCTCTTGGTGTAATTTCAGGTGATGTCCAGCAGTGTAGCTAGTTCAGCTATTACAGCCCTTTCGCCTGGAGGAGTTTTAATGCAAACTGGACCCCAACAGACCATCAGTCGTGAGTTAAATATGCACACAGTCTCTCTTAGAACCCTTACTACATAATTATTGCTACTTTGTAATCGTCTGTAATTCATCAGCATTGGTTTATTTTTAATATTTGAATGTCTATGACATTAAAGCTTTCCCACTTTTCCCCCACAAATTCAACACAGCCATTTTTTATTTTGGGTTTTAATAGAGTCCTTAATCCACCCTTCATATCACATCCTGTGAGATATTGACTAAGACCAATGATAGATTTGAAAGATGCAAGGAACATGCAGATACATACAATAGATGATGAAAATGATATGGCCAAAGGTTTGTGGACTTCTAACCATCACCCCCTTATGTGCTTGTTGAACAGCCCATTCCACATGTATTCCCTTTTGCAGCTGTAATAAGCTTCACTCTTCTGGGAAGGCTTTCCACTAGATTCTGGAGTATGGCTGTGGGGATTTGTGATCATTCAGCCACAAGGGCATTAGTGCAGTCAGGTATTGATGTTGCATGAGGAGGCCTGGGGTGCAGTCAGCTTTCCAGTTCATCCCAAAGGTGCTCAGTGGGGTTGAGGTCAGGGCTCTGTGTAGGACACTCAAGTTCTTCCACTCCAACCTTGGCAAACCAGGTCTTCATGGTTTGTGCACAGGTCTTCACTTTGTGCACAGGGGCATTGTCATGCTGGAACAGGTTTGAGCCTCTTAGTTCTGGTGAAGGGAAATTTTAATGTTACAGCATACAAAGTCATTCTAGACAAATTGCTGCCAACTTTGTGGGGACAGTTTGGGGAAGAAACACATATGGGTGTCATGGTCATATAGTGTATCTTAGTTTGTATTTCATCATTAATTTAACTTGGTGATCTGTCTTCTGTCTGTGTGTATGTGCGTGTGTGTAGAGTTGGTACCCAGTGATGTTCAGAGTGAACTGAAGCACTTGTACACGGCAGCAGGAGAGCTGCTACGACACTTCTGGTCCTGTTTTCCAGTCAATACACCCTTCCTGGAGGAGAAGGTACAGATTTCTACAGATTTCTACAGCAGCACTGTTTTTCAAGCTGTTACATGTAGGAATATGGATATTAAATGTAATAAACTTGACTATGTTTAAAATGTTTATTAGAATCAATGGACTATTCAAAGAAAATCAACAAAATGTTTCGGTATTCTTCCAAACACCACCATCAGTTGTAAAACCCCTGCCTCTGTTTACTGAGGGTTGCTCCAATTATCTCCTCTGTCTATGATATATACCTCATGATCATACCAGTAGACATATGACTTTAATATCTCATGCCATGTGCTGATCATGTGACTTCTTTGTGTGTATTTTTGCCAGAGTTACTTCCTTTCACACTTTTTTTACAACCGATGATGGTGTTTGGATGAACACCGAAATGTTTTGTTGGTTTTCCGTGAATAGTCCAGCGATTCTACTAAACATTTTGATGTTTTAAAAATGAAATTGCATAGACAAACTTACCTTTATGGTGCTATGTATGTTTTGACTGTTCTAGTTTGAGAAGTATATGCGATACGCTTAGTCTGAGTTTAATTTGGTTAGTACTGGAACACTGATGGCCACTAGAGGGCATTTCTCTTTCTAGTTGGGTTGTGCCTTATGCACCACTGTGTGGAACTGTCCTGCTTGTGATGCATCACTGTGTCAACTGATATTTGAACTCATTTGAACAGACACTACATTAGCCACATAGTCATTAAAAAAACCTAAAGGTTCTGTATTTTACTCCCACATTGATGGATTTTAATACAGATTGGTTTACTCCAATAAGGATGTCTACTTCTTCACAAAGCACTTGAATTAGCCCTTTATTTAATTTATTAAAAATCCCTCGACTTGTGTGATTTCTTTTCATTCTGTTCTACCCTGCGCCTAACATGGTTTAGCCTGATGTTATTCTTAGTCCTTGACCAACTGAACTAGCATGAGGAACTAGGTAGAATTTCTGCAAGTCGCTCTGTATAAGGGTGGATGCTAAATGCTGTAAACGTTTCATGTAGTGATTCATCACATTGCATAATGAACATGAAGCTTGCAGTCTTAATTATATTTGTGCCTCTGCTAAGGTGATCAAGATGCAGTCCAATCTGGAGAGATTCCAGTCAACCAAGCTCCACCCATTCCAAGACAAGCTCCAACGGGAATACTTAAGTACTAATGTAAGCACCAATGTATAGTTTTTTTTGTTTTTTTTAACGGAATGCAGGAAGATAAAGGAAGCATTTATTTAGCCATGAATAAAAATGGCCCAAAGATATGTTCAGTTTTGGCTTTTCTTTGTAACTATTTGTGAAACGATTTAAACATCTTCCAGATAAATTCTACTCATATTTAGGCACGCAAATATAAATAGTAGTAGTAAAAAAGAGGACCCACTCGATAAACTTAACATTCATTAGCCTTTTTTACCCTGCCAGGTCTAGTCTAGAACCGTTCAGCACTCTTCCACCAAAAAGCCAGTTCTTGACTGTAAAAATGTTTTGGTTCCAGCACAAAATAAGGCGTGTCAGGGTTGTAGCATCATATTTCATTGCCAAGACAACATGATTTTATTCAGTGACCACCATCTCATTTTTATGCGGATGTTTTCAGGTTGTCTGTCCGTCTAAGATTCAAGTTAGTTTGATATCACAAGAACGAGTGCTTAAATGTTTGTAGAATTTTTAACTGATTAGATTTTGGAATTGATCCAAACAGGGTCAAGTTCACAGCAAGCTCTGAAATTTTTTTTCTTCCATAGATTCCTCCATCTATTTTAAGGATATTTCAGGCATATGGATTAGTAACAAGAAGGACAAGACTTGTAGAGGAGGCAACCCTATGAATTTTTTTTTTTGGAGATAAATGTTGAAAGAAATATCAAAAATAAATTATTGCAACTGCAATTCCAAAAAAGTTAACTGGTTGTAAAACAAGCATTGCCTTTCAAACCAGCACTGCCACATTGTCACAGGAAAGGGGTCTTGCATTTGATCTGATATTATAATTGGTTTCAAATGTCATTTTACAGAAGCAGTGTGTATTTCCTGAAATGTAATCTCATGCTGGAGTTTTCTAGTTTGCTCGAAAATAGGCACATTTCATTTGAACAAATATTTGGCCTGCAGTCTGCATGCCACTCTAATGATCTGTATTTTTAAGTGAGTCTTCAAATATATTTTTTCCTTTTATCCCCAGTATAAAAACAGATTATCATATGGGTCCAATAAAAGTATTGCTTTTGCTAGATGTAATAAAACAAGAATTAAACTGATTCTGCAAATCTAAACTGTTATGGAATGTTGATGCATTAAAGCTGGATTCAGTGATTTTGTTTTTTTTTTTTCAGGGAAGACTTTTTGTTAATATTTGGTGCACATACCAGCAGTAAAACATCTGCTCATAGAAGAAACCCTGTGGTGGTTTTTGTAGCACCCCACATTCTGTAAGCCTATAAAAGATTTGGACCACCTGCATCCAGCTAATCAGGGCATTGAGGTGTCTCTGCTTGTCTGTCAATCATGTTGCATGTTCTTTACTTCTGTTTTGTGTTCTCAGTGCTGTTTATTTGCACTGGATTGCTGTGAGCCCTGTGAGAATTGCTCTGTTAATACAAGAACTGAAACTGGCATTTAAAAAAAGAGGCACGCTTGCCACTTTTGAAAGTTTCATAAGAATGCAAAAAGCAATAATATGCCTTAGGTGTTGAGATTGATGTGTTTTTTGCCTTTGTGTGCATGAAGCCAACTAAGTTGAGATTTGACACTTTTTTTTTTTTTTTTTTTTTGCGCAGCTGACCAGCCATCTAGAAGAGATGATCCAGGCCGCCTATAACAAGTACCATGCTTGGCAGACACGCCGTATGATGAGGAAAACCTGAGGGAAGAGAGATCGAGCCATTTGATTTACAAAAGGAGGACAATATAGGAGAAAATGGAAAGAGGGGGAGAGAGAACAGCCTCTCCTATTAGACCAGCTAGGTTGCTCCACCTAGAGATGCAAGTGTTAGTGGGGTGAAGCCCACTGTGCCTAGATGTACAGGACTCGGGTTTTCTCCAGATCAGTCCATGTGGAGATGGACCACACCCATTGATAACTGTAAATTTTTTTTCTTCCCTTCGATCTGATTTTCTTTGTCCTGTTCTACTTTGTTCTTTTCTCTTTTTTTCCCTCTGACCTTCAGTAAGTAAGATATCTGGCTTCTTGGCTGGAATCAAACATGCATTTGACAGTGTTGAATTTATGACCAAACTGTGGGCTTATTACCAGAGGAAGTATTCTCAGGAACTAAAAATGTTCAATGCAAATGACTTGGTGAGATGAAAGGGGGAGGGGGGTATAAGCAGATGTTTTATGACTTAAACCGTGTCAGTGCAATGCAGTATAAGTCTGTGTACACTTGGTGTTCACTGGAAACCCAGAAGCCCAAGGCAGAATGGGGATATGAATAAAGCAATACTGTATAAACTCTTTCAGTTGTGTATTACTGGTGTGCAACTTGCAAGTTGCATTACATTCTATGTCTATTTTAACTGCACTGAAAACATGTTTCTGGATGTTGGGAAAATAAAAGTCAGTTGGATTCCCGATGTATTTCTGTGACTTTGTCATTCAAACGTTATGTTGCAGTAAATTCACACACTCACCTTCAGTGACCGCTTTAATCCCGATCAGGGTCCCGTTGGATCCAAAGCCTATCCTGGGAACACTATGCGTGAGGCAGGAATACACCCTGAGTGGGACACCAGGCCATCACAGGGCACCATCCACACACTCATTCACAACCAGAGGCAATTTATTTTTGCCAGTACACTGACTGGTATGTTTTTTTGGAGATGAGGAAAAAACCAGAGAACCCACAGGAAACCTATGTGTACATGGGGAGAACATGCAGAACTCCACATAGACAAATATCTTGTGTAGGCTTTGAGAAAGTGTACTTTTTCCTTGTAACATCAAGCAAAAAAACTAACCTGTCCCTAACTATCTGTCTCCAAATTTTGAAACGAAATGTTCTGCTAGCATGGTTGGTGGTCACCATACCATGTACTGTTGCCTGCTAAATTCACTAATACACAGCTCTGGGGTTATAATCAGTTTTTCTTCCACACAACCAACCACTTGTTTCTCTTCACTTGGGTCAGATTTTCCCCATACTTCACACTACACTATGGGCAACACTGAAACTAGCATTTAAAATGGGCATCAGCTATGCACTCACTCAAGGATTGACCATCTTAAGGCCACGGTGTCTGAGTCATACACCTGTGTTGACAGCACACTCAGCTTGAGCATTTAGACCCTGTTTCAGAATCAAATCTGGCATCAGACCTGCAGCCAGCTTACTTGTTGCAAATGTCCACATCCAAAGATGACTCATAAGTACAAGAAGATTGTAAGCAAATTCAGGATCTGAGACTGTACAACTCAGAGGCCCATGCTGTTGAATAATGCCCTCCATTTAGCTCAATGACCAGTCCTATTTCTTGCCTTATCAGAGGAGCATGTGGATGCTGGGTCTAGATCAATATATCAGTTGACCTTGAAGCTTTCAACGAAGGTGAGCCTTCAGAGTGTTCCTTTTTGTTCTTACTGCATTGCCTTAAGGTGTTATTTAGACTGAACGGTGTTCATCTGATCCTCCAGAAAAGAAGAAAGACAAGACATCAACCCTTCATGGGCATTACTATTTAGAGGTGTTCAGCTGCAGCTATACTACTGGATTAGGTTTGAGTGGATCATGATTAATGTTATTGTCCTCCAGCCATGAGTGAGCAAAAGAAATGGCAGGGCTGATGTTTTTAGACAAATCTGAAACAGACAATTACTGTATATTAGAGTGTATTTTTAAAAAAAAATGTAATCACTTATTATGTTTGGCATAGCTCTCCTCACATTCCAGCTGTCACTAAAATATATATGATCTGAGGAAAAACATCAGTCTTTGTGGTGTCCCTTGTTATGTAAATGGAGAAAAAATAATGTTGTGGTCCACCAACATTAATCGATTATATCTAAGGAGCATCTCTACTTGCTTGTCAATTCAGAATGGTTAAGTAGAGCTCCGATGAGGACGACCCAGCTGCCTAAAATGTAATTTAGTCAGATATGATCGACTATCACAATGACTGTGCAGGTTTCTGTGCCATTCCTGCATTGAGATTTCTCAAACAGCACATGAGAGAGCCTGATCAATACTTTTTAAAATTACATTAGCAGAGAGCTGCCATATCATCACCTAACCTGCCTATCAAAATTTAGGAAGTAGTAGGGTATATTGCATTGAATTTTATTTCCTTTAAACCTTATAAAGTCATAAATGACATGTCATGTCATAGCAGTTCAGTAGTTAACTGATGCTTAGAGTTGGTGTGAGAGAAAAGAAGTGTTATTTGAGCTTATCTTTGTGATGCTACAGTAGGCTTAGTCTCTGGAGCATCTCATGTAGCAATCAATACAAGCCAAGCAAAAGGTGCATAATGGACCGCGTCACTCCATTTATTCTTTTTCCGCCTAAAAAAAGAGCCTCTAAAAAAAGATTTGAGTTGTTGGAAATGGGTTATTTTTAAGCTTCAGTGTTCAAGCAGTAGGTTTGTACACACATTTTACTACATAGTTCGTCAATGTGGTACGACATGAGTGTTTTTTTTTTTTTCCAGTAAGTCCTTTCAGTAGTGCGCTTTCATACTTTCATTTTGGGAAGTAGTGCCGGTTGATCTAGCGCTTCTTTTCCCCACCGCTTTTTCTGCTAAAAAAAAAAAGCGCCTCGTGTGTTATATGATTGGTCAATAGTTCATCATGGCTGCTAAATGATGTATAACTAGCCAATCATATCTTGAGGGGGCGGGACTGTCCGTAATACGGATGCGATTAAAAAAATATTAAACGAGGGACTTGTATAACTGAAGGGGATTTCTTGTGAAATTGGTAAATAGTTTACCGCGTACGCACACAGTACTGTGGGAATTACCCAAACAAGCCTCGGATATGAGTTAAGATTATCTTTATCCCGTGCTAAAAGGTAGGAAGAGCTTCTGTGTAATTTAGCAGTAAATTGTCGTGAATGAAAGTAACGTTGTTGTTAGACTGACAGCTGAGTGAGTCAGTGAGCGGAGTGTAGAGACTGTGAATGTAGTGGAGAGACAGAAATGTGGAAGTTTCTTAAAGTTACTTAGCGAGTTTGTTATTAGCTCACTTCGGTGCGGTTTAATTATACAACTTGGGGGGGGGGGTGATATATATTTTTTAAAAAAGCATGTAAAGTGAACAGAGTGTGCAGTGTGTAAGTAGCCTCGCTGAATTAGCTGCTTGCTGCTTTCACTCAGGTCTCGTGATGCGCAGTCATACTGCTGGAAGTGACTCCGCTTATATACAGAGAGAGTTAGTGACAGCAGCAGCGGTTATGTCTGCTGTAATAACACCACCATACACGTGTTACTGTGGATTATTCTGTTGTAAATGTTTCCTCAGCGGTGTTTGTTGGACCCTTTGTAAGTTTTTAACAGATAGTTGTGTGTTCCTGCGGCTCAGTGTCGGAATGTGTGACTTGTTTTTCACACAAAAAAAACTTGACTGCGCGTGTTGGTGTTTACTGTTTACTGTTTACAACACTGACACTGTTTTGTGTCTGTCTGCTTTATAAACTGACATAAAAGTGCATTTTGTGTGTGTGTGTGTGTGTGTGTGTGTGCTGGATCTTATGGAAGTCCATTTCTGCCACTTGGGGAAAATAATTAAGTCAGATAGTACTCATTATGAGAACTTAAGTCATAATTATGAGATACTAAGTCATGAGACAGTATTAGAAACGTCATAATTGAGATACTAAATCATGAGACATTATGAGATAGCAAGTCATAATTATGAGATACTAAGTCATGAGACAGTATTAGAAAGATGTCATAATTATGAGATAGCAAGTCATAATTATGAGATACTAATGAGACAGTATTAGAAAGATGTCATAATTATG
>JAOTRR010000012.1:18858778-18869004 GCA_028570945.1 Gogo arcuatus | reverse complement strand
ATGTGTGTGTGTGTGTGTGTGTGTGTGTGTGTGTGTGTGTGTGTGTGTGTTAGAGCTGTTGAGCATGGACGACGTGGAGACTTTGCTGGAAGCTACAGGGTGTTCAACAGAGATCAAGAGACCTGTGTGCAAAGGTGACTGCCTTTCAGAGCGCTACCGCACCATCACAGGCCATTGCAACAACAGGTACTCACTGAATATTGCAGCACCAAAGACAAAAAAACAAATAGCAATAGCACTCACTGGCCCATTCACTTTATTAGAAACACCTATACACCTACTTAGTCATGCAGTTAGAGTTTCAGTTAATGTTCACATCAAACATCAGAATAGGGGAAAAATGTGATCTCTGTGACTTTAACCGTTGCATGGTTGTTGGTACCAGATGGGCTGGTTTGAGTATTTCAGAAACTGGAATTTTGGATCTCCTGGAATTTTGATGCACAACAGTCTCTAGAGTTTACACAGAATGGTGTGAAAATCAATACATCTAGTCAGCAGCAGTTCTGACAGTGGAAATGCCTTGTTGATGAAAGAGGTCAGATTGGTTCAAGCTGACAGGAAGGCTACAGTAACACAAAATTTCCACTCTTTACAACCGTCACGAGCAGAAAAGCATCACAGAACACACAACATGCCGAACCTTAAGGTGGATGATCACTTCACAGCAAAAGATCACTTCAAGTTCCAGTCCCATCAGCCAAGAGCAGGAATCTGAGACTACAGTGGGCACAGACTCACTGAAACTAGGCAATTTACAGATTACTAAAAGCATCACCTGGTCCAACTGTCTGGTTTCGGTGAATATGTGCCCACTGTAGCCTCAGATTAAAAATAAGTGTTCCTTTTAAAGTGGCCAGTGAGTGTATATGCAGTTGTTGTTTAAACATAGAGATATCTTTAACATCAGTTTTGTGGTGGGCCTTTACTGCAGGTTAAAAGAAATAGTTTTGAATTTTCTGCAGACAGAATCCACTGCTGGGGGCAGCTAATACTCCGTATGCTCGGTGGCTTCCACCAGCGTATGAAGATTTTCATGGCACACCCAGAGGCTGGAACCCCCAATACACCTACAATAACTTTACATTGCCTCCAGTAAGACTTGTATTATTAATATATAGCCTGCACAGTTGTATGTAAACATATAGAGTGTAATTCTAGTTTCTTATTTTTCTGATCAGATTATTTATAATAATGCACAATAAACCTTTAACCTGAGTTCCAGAATTCAAGGGTCTAAAAATATGTAATGAGAAGACATTACATGCATCATTGTATATGGATTAATAACAAAACAACTGAAATGTGACATTTTATGTTTTCTAAACCTTATATAGGATTATAGGATTGTAATAGGGATTGTTATTCTAAATGAACAATTTATAATTTAGACCCACATTTCCCCCTTAATGTCTTTTATTGCATGCATATATGTGGAATAATATTATGTAATATTAATGCATATTATTTATTTATTTTCAGAAAACAAACACCCTTTGAATGCAAAAAATGACATCTTGTATTTGACTCTTACAAATTATTTTAACTATCGTTATTAATTAATTAATAGTCTACAAGTTCTTTTATGATCACTGAAGAACTGTTTGGTTGGAATGGTTTCTGTGTAGGTTCGCATCGTGTCGCAGGAGGTGCTGTACACCCAGAACGAGAAGATCTCTTTGGATTTGTCTCTGTCTCACCTGCTGGTCGAGTGGGGACAGTGGATTGACCATGATCTATCACTGACCCCTCAGAGCCCCAGCACGGCCTCGTTCAGGACCGGTGCAGACTGCACCCATACCTGCAGCAGAGACACACCATGTTTCCCCATACAAGTGAGCGCGCGCGCACACACGCACAGATGAGGCATACAGTGGGTACAAAAGTCTATTACAAACATTTCACAACTGGTTCTCTATTTTATACAGACTACATAATTCTTCACTAATATCACTTGGTCTTGTTTCCTGAAAGCGATTGCATAGCAGTAGAATATGGAGGACAATCTTAGATGAAAGCAGTCAGCAGACAACTAGCACACTGATATTTCTGCAATATTTTTTCAAAACTTACAGACAATGCTTAATTGAAATAGGTTTCTCTTTTGCATGCATCTCAACTAGTGAAAAGTAGTAAACTGCATTCAAAGATTTCATTCTCATAGCAGGGCAAGAGCATCAGATATTTTTGACAGCTGATATCTGATCACAAATGTTCGTTCTCTACGGCATGGAGCACTTCAACAGCTTGATCAAAGTCTGATAACTACTGTGTGAGGAACTCACAATTTTCAACATCTTTTAAGCAGACTGACTGTTTTTACCACCAACTGACTGGTTCCTTACCCACCATGATCTTCACAGGATGATAGCCTATGAAAGATTAAAAATAATAATAATAATAATAATAATAATAATAATAATAATAAAAAACATTTCCCCATGGAGTTGATGAAATATATTTATGGTTTTTAAACCAAAGTATGCTAAAGGCAGAAAACCACAATTTTGGCCCAAACCCAATTTTTCATTCTGTTTGTTGGAATTCAGCCACAGCAACATATAAAAGCTTTTCCAGGCCACCATACACATGTGCATGTCAAAACAACTGCAAAAAAATTAAGCATAGGATTTGTGAATGGGGTAAAATAATACAGTTCCTTTTTATGTAAGAATTTCTGAAACAAACAAACACTGTAATTAATTTGTATCATATTCTGAAATATCTATCAACTGGGTAAATTTGTGCTAATTTTTGACAGATTCATTTAGAATTTTTAAATGTTTTGGACACTATGCACATTGCTTTACAAAGGCAATAATAAAATCTTCATCTTTCTCTGTCTTGCACTTCCTCCTTTCTCTCTCTCTCTCTCTCTCTCTGTTTCTGTCTCTCGCTCAGATCCCTCTCTCGGACCCTCGTCGTGGTGTTCAGAGCTGCATGCCATTTTTCCGCTCGGCTCCCAGCTGTGTAGGTGCCTCAGTTGTGTGCCGTCACCGGGAGCAGCTGAACGCCATCACAGCCTTTGTAGATGCCAGTATGGTGTATGGCAGTTCAGACACGCTCGCTCAGTCTCTGCGTAATCTGTCCTCTCCTCTTGGCCTACTCACTCACAATCACCTGCATTCAGACCAGGGACTCGCCTACCTGCCCTACCTGCCCCGTACACACACCCAACTGGACCCATGTGCACCACGCCAAGGCTCCAACACAGGAAAGAACACAACGTCTATGGGCAACTTGACCTTCTGCTATCTGGCAGGTAAGTCATGATGGACAGGTATTTGTATGATTCTGTTGTGCATTTTTGAACTCCTTTTTTAGCTGTATTTAGTTTAATGGATGTCACTAGTCATGATAAAGGTGGTTCTTAATTTAAAAAAAAAAATAGTTTGTGTGTTTCTGTGCACAGGTCATGAAAATCATGTCATGACTGAATCAGTAGGCTCAGATTCAGGACTGTATATGTATAGATTTCTAAAATTCATTCTAAACCAACCAAGTGAAAACCACCTGACCAGTGACAGCCATGGACATCCATATTTAGGACTGACTAAAATTGGCCCATATTAGTCCATTTTAAGTCTGTGATTGTCATATTCAGATTGATTTCTTTTATTTATTATTTATGACTGTCTTCTTTTCAACATCCTTAAAAAAGGTTCACTCTGCCACATGTTACTGAGATGTCTAGACCCTCAGTAACATCTTTGGCCTCACTGGGATAACAACTGAGATGACAAACTTGGAATAAAAGCCAAGTACTGGTCCACTTACTCTATAGCCAGCAGTTAGATCTGTGGCCTATTACTAAACATTTACATCAATGCTTACTTTGGCATATTATTAGTTGGGCACATCATTGGCAAACATGCTTTAGATCACTGTGTCCTCCTCTGGTGTGTGTCTTTCAGGTGATTCTCGGGCTAATGAACACTTGGGGATGATTGCTCTCCACACACTGTTTCTGAGAGAGCATAATCGATTAGCCAAGGAGCTACACATGCTCAACCCCCACTGGAGCCCAGATACACTGTACCAAGAGGCCAGGAAAATCCTTGGAGCTGTCCATCAGGTTCAAGAAAAATATTTGTAATTACTCCAAATTTGTGTTAGATTTGAGAGCAATCTAGCTGAGAACTGGGAATTTCTATTCATTCCCATCTCAGGTCCTGACATGGGATCACTACTTGCCACATGTCCTGGGGCACAGAGCATATGCTGAACTAATGCCCCCCTATCAGGGTTATGACCCTGAGGTTGACCCCAGCATTACCAATGGCTTCGCCACCGCTGCCTTCCGCTTCGCCCATGTGACTGTACAGCCCATAGTGAACCGACTCGGACCTGGATATCAGCTTGACCCTAAACATCCACCACTGCCTTTACACCACTCACTGTTTGCCTCCTGGAGGGTGGTAGAAGAAGGTGCAAGGAAACAAGAAAAACACACACTCTGACTTACAATACTTACAAACACACACAAATTTAGTCTCTCTGTGTCTCTGACCGCCACACCCATACGTGTTCCTTCCCCAAACTTTTGCCACAAAGTTGGAAGCACACAATTGTGGAAAATGTCTTTGTATGCTGTAGCATTACAGTTTCCCTTCACTGAAACCAAGAGGCCCAAACCTGTTCCAGCATGACAGTGCCCCTGTGCACAAAGTGAGAACCATAAAAACATGGTTTGCCAAGTTTGGAATTGGAAAAATGCGAGTAGCCTGCACAGAACCCTGACCTCAACCCCACTGAACACCTTTGGGATGAACTGGAACGCCGACTGCAGCCCAGGTCTCCTTGCCCCACATCACTAATGCTCTTGTAGGTGAAGGGGCAAATCCCCACAGCCATGCTCCAAAATCTAGTGGAAAGCCTTCCCAGAAGAGTGGGGGTTATTATAACAGCAAAATGGGATGTTCAACAAGCACATACTGTATGGGTGTGATGGTCAGGTGTCCACAAACTTTTGGCCATATAAGTGTATCACAAATAGTTACTTCCACATCTGGCACATTGCTTGAAATATTGGTCAACTTTATTTACTTTACTGAAATAAGACTGAAACTGAAAACTGTATTTCCACTGTGTGAAAACAGTATAGTACAACAGCAAGACTATGGTGTGTGTTTTTTGTTAAGTTACTTAAGAGTCAAGTGATTTTCTTTATCTTAAAAATGATAAATTGGAGCATTTTTCTAGTTTCCCTAGAAAAATGTAAACTAACCATTTAAAACATATTTAATACTACTGCTGTAGTGTTATTCTATATCATTTTACATCATTGTGTTTAAATAATGTTCAAAGTTGACATTGGGTGGTAAGGATATGATACTATGGGCCACAGAAAGCTTTATTGTATTGTGATATATTTAGTATTCTCTGTTTCTGTAGGTGGTATAGATCCAGTGCTGCGGGGTTTGTTGTTGTCCCCAGCCAAGCTCCAGGCTCCTGAGCAGATGATGGTGGAGGAGTTGACTGAGAGACTGTTCCAGGCTCATGGTGGGCTGCCGCTGGACCTCGGGGCACTAAATTTGCAGAGGGGACGTGATCACGGCCTGCCTGGTACTGTCTTCACCCTCCTTCTTTTTCTATATATGGTTTTCACACTACAGCAAAGTTCAAGTTCAAGTTCAAGACATTTAGGATTAGGTATTACACTGTATCAGTGCTGATCCTTTTATTATTATTGTTGTTATTTTCACATACATACATATAGGCCCCTTATTAAGACACATTTTGCTCAACAAATACTGAGTGTGACCTGTTTGTCTCTCAGTCCTTCTTCCATCTGTCTCTATATGAAGGTTACGGTGCATGGCGAGAGTTTTGTGGTCTCTCCGTCCCTGCAAATGAATCTGATTTAATAGAAATTCTGGAGAACGTAGGCTTGGTGCGTAAGCTGCTTGCTCTGTATGGTACCGTCTGGAATATTGATGTGTGGGTGGGTGCTATCTCAGAGCCTGCACTGTCTGGAGGGAGAGTTGGGCCTCTGCTGGCCTGCCTGATAGCCAAACAGTTTCGCGCACTCAGAGATGGAGACAGGTGAGCCTACAGTCATTGATCATTTCTAATTTTTAGTTGTCAACTAAAATAATCCTGGAGTGAATACATAAAAAACAAAAGCCCTGTTCTGAATTTGCAAGACAAATGTACAGTATAGTTGGATAAATGAATAAATTGACTGAATGATCCTGTCTGTCTGTCTCTGTGAGGTTCTGGTGGGAGCGAGAGGGTGTGTTCAGCACTGCTCAGAGATGCTCACTGCGTACGGTATCTCTCTCTCGCATTATTTGTGACAACACGCACATCTGCCTGGTGCCTTCAGACCCATTTGTACGGACGGACCACCCTGACAAGCTTCTACCCTGCACACACACAAACATCACACACCTTAATCTCTCTGCATGGAAGGAGCCAGACACTGGTAGGAGAAAAAGACAGCGTGTACTCTTCATTGTTATGCATAGAGATTTATAGTCACAGATAGCCATATATATAAACTTATATATATATATATATATATTAAAAAAAAAATACACAATGCACACACACACACACTCATGCAGTTATCTAATCAGCTAATCATGTAGCAGCAGCACAATGCAAATCATGCAGATTCAGGTCAAGCACTTCAGTTAATATTCACATCAAATATCAGAATGAAGAAAAAGTGTGATCTCTGGGACTTTAACTGTGGCATGGATGTTGGTACCAGATAGAGTGCTTTGAGTATTTCAGAAACTGCTGATCTCCTGAGAATTTCCTACACCATGTGCATCCCTTCAGGGCCACAATTTACCCATCTCCTAATGGAGAAAATGCATGTCACAAAGCAAAAGTTGTCTCAAACAGTTTTTTATGAACATGACAAATAGTTCAATGTTCTTCAGTGGCCTTCCCAGTCACCGGATCTGAATTCAATAGATTGTGAAAGTCATGCCAGAAAGAATTGAGGCCATTTTGAGAGCAAAGGGAGGCCCTACGCAGTACAGTATTAGTATCGTTTTCCTAATAAAGGTACATTTACATACACTCATCATGGACATGAATGTCATGGCAATATTGGGCTTTCAATGATTTCTTTGAATTGTTCTTTTTCTGGGGAAGAATAATTGTACAACATTTTGCCAAGTTTTACATTTACAAAATTTGCCAAGTCTTCTTATCTTCCTGTTAGTGATTGATTGACTACAGCTGGTAGCTTCTCTGTACCAACATAAAAAGGCTTTGTTTGACAAGTACAAATTATTGGGAGGTGTAGCCACTTTGCCAAGGGTTGGAAGAAGACCCACACTGTCACCCTCAGCTGAATCACCCTCAGCTGAAAGGAAATTGGTTTGGATGGTCAGGAACAACTCAGGAACCACCAAAGCACAGGCCTGCCATGAACTGGAAGCTGCTGGAATACCAGTGTCACTGTCTACAGTCAAGCAAGTTTTACATCACCATGGACTGAGAGGCTGCCATCCAAGAAAGAAGCCCCTGCTCCAAAATCGACACCTTCAAGCTCAACTAAAGTTTGCAGCTGACCACATGGACAAAGAAAAAGCCTTCTGGAGGAAGGTTTTATGGTCAGATGAGATAAAAGATTGAGTTGTTTGGCCACGATGACCAGAGGTACGTTTGGAGGAGTAAAGGTGAGGCATTCAACCCCAAGAACACTGTATCAACTCTTAAGCAACTGTTAAGCATGGTTAAACAAAGTGAATAGAATAATGAAGGAGGACTACCTCAGAATTCTTCAGCATAACCTCAAACCCTCAGCTAGATGCTTGAAACTTGGACACAATTGGGTGTTCCAACAGAACAGTGACCCCCAAACATATCAAAGCTGGTTGTGGAATGGATAAACTTAGCAGGCTAACATTTAAGCATTTGGAATGGCCTTCCCAAAGTCCTGAACTCAACCCTATCAAAAATATGTGGTCTGTGCCAGGAAATCAAATTTAATAGAATTTTACCAATTCTACCAAGAACAGTGGACAAATATCCAACCAGAATTCTGCCAGAAGCTTGTTGATGGCAACCAAAAGCGTCTGGTCAGGGTGAAACTTGCCAAGGCACATTTAACCAAATATTAGGTGTGCCGTATGTATAATTTTGACCCTGTGTTGATTTCAGAAAACCCAAAATAAATTAAAACTTGTTCACCAAATTCTTGGTTTTTGTTTTTCTATTAAAAGATGTATGTTGTACAATCATTCTTCCCCAGAAAAAAGAATCATGCAAAGAAAAAGAAAAAAAATAACTGAAACCCCAATATTGCTATGTCCATGATGAGTGTATGTAAACTTCTGACCACAAGTATAAAATCTCTCCCACCATTGTTTCTTCAGACCCAGTGTGTGGTTCCATTCCTCGGCTGAAAGTGGGTTTCACTGTGATGTGTGATTCAGCAGTGCTGTACCAGTGTCCCCCTGGTTATTTGCTTCATGGGGCCACCCACATCACCTGTGATCCAAACACACGCCTGTGGACTCCAAACCCACCCACCTGTCAAGGTTTGTTGTGCATGTTAGGATGTTTCTTTATATTAATGTTTTCAGTTCATTCAGGTGAGATTTAGCTGAAACATTAAAAAAAAAATGCAAGGGTAACAACTATCTCTTGGTTTTGTCTCAGATATAGATGAGTGCTTCAGTGGGCCTGTCTGTCCACCAAACCTGTTGTGCCACAACACCCCAGGTTCCTTCATTTGCACAGGTTTGCACTGTCTTTGATGAAAGAAAACAGGAAAAAGATTTTACATGGAACACTTGTAGAGGTACATACTTTTTAGTAATGCAGCTTTATTTTAGCTAGTTTACATCTTTTTCCAGAGTCCACTACACATTCTGCCACCTCCATCGCTGCTGCAGTGATGACAGTGGTGGGAGGTGTTGCTGTCATGGTCCTAATAGTGACTTGCTATACAAGGTGGGGGTTTTTTGTTTTCCTTTAGCTTTGGTTTAAGCTTTAGTTGCTGTATTATATCAAGCTGTGGGATTAAATTTTAATTTTTTTAATTTTTTTCTTATAGGTTTTTCATCAGAAAAGGGAGAGTCAGCAGAGCATGTTGTAATAAGAAACACTGAAACTTCCATTTTAATTAGTCAATGTTCAATTTCACCTCTCCTAACCACTAAGGGTGTTGTGAAACATCAGGATGCCTCCTTGCAGTATTTGCAATAAATAGCTGTCATGCAGCTGTCCATGTCTTTCTTCTTCTCACCCTGTACATAATAGGAGCAGAGCTCCAGGGTGAGTGGTAGCTAGTTTATCTCTACAAGCTTACACGGTGTAGCTTTTATCCCTCATCTCTTCCCCACTAGGTCAGTATCTCATGCAGCATTGTCTCCACAGAATAGTGCACATCTCCCACCACCTAGCAGACCTATGGCAAACACGCACCTAGCGTGGTTAAGTAGTTTTCCCTTTCCGTACAACATCCCCGACTGTAATGTCCCATTCTGTCAGGAGCATTTTCTCATGGGCATAATTTAAAGGCATGCTGCTCCAGGAAGTCTGTGCTGGTATTACCTTGGATTCACCTAGCACTTTCTTGAGATCGTACAAGATTAACATCACTTCTCCCAGTGGTGTAAGTGTGTTAGTCATGTATGAACACCTTTTAGGGTAGTCCTAAGATGAGTCCTGTTCCTAATGACAGTTTTGGCATACTTTTATCCAGGTGTTTCATACCACTCCTGGCAATTAGGAGGGTGAAATGGAACACTAGTTACATATGTAACTGTGGTTCAATGAACCCCAGATAGCTGACATAGTTCCATATAATTTCAAACCAGTGCTAGCTTAATAAGGTTTCAGGCAATGACAGCAGTAATTATTGAAAATACTGGTCATACATCACTACATGACTTCATTGGAAGGTCACGGCCTGCATACACACATGGAAAAGAGAGCATCCAGGTGATTCACACTTCCCCTAGTGGTTATCTGGGGTTCATAAAACAAGTTACATATATAACTAGCGTTTACATATGCAAGCAAATATGTATGGTATTTCTATTTATTGTTTTAAGTAACATGTATGCAGTGCCATGTGTACATTATATCTGGTTAAACTCTAATCTCTTCTTAACAAAGCAGGCCAACATGTTTACTAAACCAATCATAAAGTATTTGTTTTTTTATGTACTAGTGCATCTCAAACAATTAGAATAACACGAAAAAAGTTCAATATTTTCCATCAGTTATTTAAGAAAGTGAAAATTTAATATATT
>JAOTRR010000012.1:18770401-18784372 GCA_028570945.1 Gogo arcuatus | reverse complement strand
TTTGTAAAATAAACAATAAATCATTTCTTTTCACACTTTTTTTTTGCTTTACTCTATGACATACCAAAGGTATGCAAGTATACATGAGAAAATTGCTTTTAATTTCATTACTTTTCAGGAGAAATAAAGCATTGTTTCAATAAGCTGTAAGGGTACCAACAAATTTGTCCACGTCTGTATGTTCCTATATTTTTATAGCATTATGGTTCAGAACAGTTCTGACAAAAGGCTTCATTATATCATAAAACTCTGAAAACCCTGAGTATTAGTCTCTAACTGAATTTGAACATCCTGTCCTACATTCCGATTTATTATTATTATTACAGGATCACAGCTAACATCTTCAAAGCCCACATCTTCAACTTTTGACTTGTTGAAGTTCTACTTTTGCCTTTCATCGCTTTTGTTTGACTGCTGGTTTCCCCTCCAAACGGATATTTTACAGTGTATTGAGGAAAAGAAGTGACATTTCCTCTCACTGCAGCAAAATTCTTTGAACAACAGGCTTGCATGGAAAGAGGAATAAAATCTACAGTGACTGATGTACAGCTCACAGCTTTCCACTCTTGATCACTGCAGAAATATGGTTTGAGACCATAGCTGGAAAGAGCAATCTCAGTGTAGATGTACTGACAGATGTGACCGATGTTATGAAACAGATAATTTAGTATTAAATGACTTATTATTAACTTATTAATTAACTTATTAACTGAAACAAAGCTTATGATACTGTATCCTCATGATAGTCTTTGAAATGATGATGAGAATGATGGTTGGCCATTTGTGAAAAAGGTTACAAGCAGAGCTCATGCAAATCCAGTAACCTCATAGATTCATTCATCTTCAGTAAGCGATGTCTCCTGGTCATGGTCACAGTGGATTCATAGCCTATCCTGGGCACACTGAATGTGAGGCAGGAATACACTGGATTGGACGCCCGTTGCAGGGCACCATGTACACACGTTCACAAACTCATTCACACTTAGGGGCAATTTAGAGTCTCTGCATGTTTTGGGAGGTTGGAAGAAACTGGATAACCCAGAGGAAACCCAAATGGATACTGTAAGGATATGTGATACTCCACACTGACAGAAACCCAAGTTTAGGATTGAACTGAGGACCCTGAAGCTGGTGAAAGCAACACTACCATCTTCAGACACTATATCACCAAGAGTACTCATTAGACTGATTTTCATCAACATACAATCCAAGCCTTGCCAAAAATGACAGCTCATATAGAGAAAGCTCCAGTCTGAAAGGTGGCAAATCCCCTACATTTGCTCAATTCAGTGTTTTTTTTTCCTGGTCAGCTTGTTTTGAGTAAACTTGGACTCGGTGCACAGAAGTCCAGTTTGGCTCCGGAGGGAAGGGACAGCACGTCGGAAAGGAGCCTTGGCCAAGTTTCTGCTCTTTGCGGTGAAGGCTATAAGGCAGAATGTGTGTGGCTGTGTGTGCATGTGGCTTACCTTCAGGCTGGGTGGCCACTGTAAGGGGAGCAGAGCTTTCACCCAGGCCGTTTCTGTTGGACGCAACCACCCTGAATGTGTACTTAGTGTCGGGGACTAGGTTGTTGATGGTGACCTGCAGTTCTCCTGGAGCTGTGGTGTTCTCAACACGTTCCCTGTCAAGAGAGAGAGAGAGCAAGCATAAGGGGGATACAGTTCTGCTGAAATAAAGATGCTGTGTTGCTATGTGCTGACTTATCAAAACTTTAAACTGCATAGATGAGTATTTACCACACAAAATGATCCCCTAGCCTCTACCGTGTCTTGCAGCAGTGTGGATTTCCTACCTGCTGGAGCCTCCGAGGCTGTAGAAGACAGAGTAGGTCAGGTTGTCCCCATGCGGCTCGGCCGGAAGCCTCCAGGTGAGTTTGATGAAGCGGGTGGAGACGAGTGAAGCCATGAGGTCACGCGGGGGTGACGGGATGGAGCCTGAATGCTCCCCAGCGTCTACATGGTCAGTAGTGGCACTGGTCAGTGAAGGGACAGGAGACGTGGGGAGGGCAACGTCTTGGGTACACAAGGGGTGGAGGGACAACATCATAGAGGAAGGTGGAGGAAGACAGGGAGGGTAAATAATAGATACATAGGTGGGGACGGAGGAAAGGAGGGCAAGAAAAATAGGGGAAAAAAATGAACTTAAAATTGACCAAAAACACAACAAAACCACAAACAGTCCACTACAAGAGACAAATGAAAAACTACAAATTTACAATGAAGTAAGAGCTCAAGAGATGGAGCCGACATGCAGTAGACCTGCATGCAGAAAGCCCACAATATCCAAGCAACAAACAAATACGGCACTGACTGATGAGAGGAAGCATTGTATATCAGCACAAAGCAAAAAAGGTTCATTTGCTGTTGACAATAAAGATCAAGTATTTCTCAACAAAATATATTTTTCCATTTTCTACATTCATAAAAGGATTACATCTGAGAGGTGAGAACTTCTACGGTAATCAGAGAAACTTTCCCCCTTTCCCCCTTATTAAATATAATTGTGCTGCACTTAATACAAAACAAATCCAGATTGCTTCTTTCCTGTTCCTTTAGCCTTATCTCCATGGTTTATGACTCAAATCAAGCTGTGCATATCATTCGTAATAACAGCAGTCGCATCCATGCAGCCCAGGAAACCTCAGAGAGAGATGAGCACTCTTCCTGCTGAATACTGACTAGCCCATTTTCTCTCCTGGAGGCCCGGCAGACTGGAAAATGACCCGTGGTGAATACTCAAGGCAATTCATTATGGTCATTTGCAGTGGGATGGTGAAGAGACGAAGTCAGTCAGGCAGACAAGAGCATCTCACAGCAAAGCTCAAAGCAGCAACCAGAAGCACAGAGACAGCGTAGTTAGGATCAAAATGCATGTCGTTAGAGAAAAGCTGGGTGATGTATTGTGATTTTGGCATAATTCAAAAAACTGAATTGCAATAATTACGTGAAGTCTTGCATAGAAGAGTAGAACAAGCAGAAAAAGTGTTAAGTTCAAGCCAAAACCAAGTGTTGAATGCTAAAAGCCAACCCTTATGATTTCCTACAGAAACCCTAAGCAGGAGCATGTGTACTGGGGATTACCCTTTGTGTAGGCTATGTATTCATTCACTGCATGAATGAATGTCGGTGCTAAAGCAGGGAGAGTGACTGCTACGAGAGGTGGCTGCCAGCCTGAAGCGCTTGGCAATGAGATGCCCATCTAATGCCAGCTGGAGTCTGTCACAAGTGAGGACCACAGAGTGGAGCTCCTCTCCCCTCCTAGCAAGATACGCCATTAATAGCACTCTTTAATCTGGCTACATTACAATCTAAACAGCAGACCCAGATTGCTGGATATACAGAATGCGACAATTGTCACTCCAGCTAAACACAAAGCACCTGATGGAAATGCAAATTCCAAAAGGTGCAAAGATGACTAGGTGAGAAATCAGCACCAAAACTTTTTAATGCATTTTCCGCTTCATGTATAATAAATAAGGAACTAAATAAATTTCATTTATAGGGCACATTTAAAACAATGTCTGTTGACCAAAGTGATTTACAAAGTGATCTATATAGATGAATATATTATTAAATCACTTGCAGTATCTAGATTTTCTTGGTAAATATGAACACTGGATGTATTTATTAGTTCAAGTAACATTTTCACATGCCATATTTGAGCCAAGAGTCAATTCTTATAACAATTTAATGGTGTATAAAGATAGGGTTCAGTGTAAAAAGTTTGCATACTGTTACCTTGAAATGATAACATCAAGATATTTAATGCTTGTTAGGTTTCACCAGTAGTCACCATAGCTTAAAGAATTAACAATCTAACAACAAAGTTACAACATGACTACATGACTTGCAAGCCTAATTTTATTTGCTGAGAACAGAAGTTCCTTCATGAACCCAGTAAGTCTAAAACTATATCATGAAAAGCACTCTGCACATGAAATTAGCTTCATTCAATATGAGTAAAAAAGAAGTAAAATTATTTATTACATATCAATATTCAAATAGTGTAGTGGTAGATGTCGGCTTGGTTAAATTATGTTGGTCGCAGAATGTGCTATACAGAGCATCTGATGTGATGTATTGATGTGCATCATAAGTGTTTTGATATGCTAACACGCATTGTATGCTTGTGACAGAATGATGATATTCATCATAGAGAAGGTGCTGCAAATAAATTGCATGCAAAGGTTTTTTTTTTCATGGGTTGAATGGTCAAAAATGGGATGGTATTAACAGCATACATACTATACATACATATACATAAAACTTTTAAAAAATCAAAAGGGGATTCTGAATGTAAGAAAAGTGTGGACTTCTACTCTTTTTACCTACAGCTTATTATTTTTCATGTCTCCTTACTACAGTTGTCTCTGGCAGGGTTTTTTAAAAATGTTTCTTCCCCCACTCTTTGGTGGTTTCTTCATACCTGGGTTTCTTCCATTTCTGTAACTGCAAACTGTAACATACATTTTTGATTCTCATTCAGTGACCCTAACCTTGACACTCAAATGGTTTTTGAATTAGTTCAAGAACTGATTAAGAGAAAGTACAGAACTTACTGTATATTAAAACAGACCCTGAGACACCCCAATGCCACAATTCCTCTTATCCCACAAAGCTAAAAACCTAACCACCCAAATCATCCACATAGTGTGCACATACCCTCAAGGTCAAGGTAACAGTTTCCCAGCATGTATCTCTCACCAAACACGTCATGGATCAGCAGGAGAAAGACAACAGGCCACAGAGGACAAAGATAACGCTAACACAGCAGGTCTACCCACGTCACCTTGCTACATGCTGTTTAATATTAGAAGCTCTATTTATTAATGGCCCTATGAGGCAGGTGGGTGCACAGGATTGGGGTGGATACACACTCTAATGATAATGCACTATATTCCACTATATATACACACAGTTTCCTCCACAGGGTTGCTGTGGAGCATTAACCTTGTTCTTTAAAGAGAATATCTACATTCAGGAAATGAGTAAGTACACAGGAGGAAAACTCTGATATTATTCTTAAATATTATTAGATATGGTCTAAAATAATAATGGAGATAAAAGTACTAATGCACAGTGAGGAAAGCGCTCTGAGCATACACGTGCATTTTTATAAAAATTGTAATCATAAAATCATTGGAAAACCATGCATAAAATATTTTACTATAAGGTTATGGACCTTTCTCATACTTCAGAAGTTTTACACTCTACTGTGATGTCTAAAGAATGAGGTCTGCAGTCTTGGGCAAATACGAACAGGACACCTGGGAACTGCAAGTCAGTGCTGCATCTTCCCATCACCCATAAACCTGTCTGACAGGTGACCTCTACAAAAGAGCTGCAAGGTCTCAATATAGCATTACAAATAGCAATAACAGAATAACTCCATGATCTGTAACAAGAAACCATATAGAGCAGACCTTCCACTGCAAAAAGGCTGATGCAACAAATATATATCACTTTACAGAAATCAATGCAATTACACATAAGATCCTACACCAGGATGAAAAACTATTTGTGAGAACACATCTTGATCTCCTCTTGGTCTCAAATCCATTAATCAAAAATACATTCTTACAATTATCAAACTGATTAAGGTAATCACATAAAATGACAACTTTCTAGAACTAGCTAACTTTTCATTTTTAACCTTAATATGCTCTGTTAGTTACATTAGAATATATTTAGTTAACTTAAAGAGTATCTAACTGGTGTACAACATCTGTTTCAAGGCTGCCAATCTGCCTAGTTAATTTTCGGAGCCATTTACAGCTAACTAACTAGCTAACATGTCTAGCTAAATGTGTACATTGAGTGATGCTGGCAACCTACCTGACTGAAGAATCTAGCTTAATCTGACCACCTCCAAAACACAGACTGAGCTGGCCAAATTGGTAGACCATCTTTGCTAGCTGGTAAATTATCTAGATCTTGACTTGGTATTGGTTAACATGGATCGTGGTCTTTTGATCGGTATGGGTCAGGGTCTTGTCTTGGTATTGGTTGGTATGGGTATTGGTCTTGGTTGTTTTGGGTCTTGGTATTGGTTAGTATTTATTGTGGTGTTTTGCTCTTGGTTTGTTTGGGTCTTGGTCTTGTCATTGGTTGGTATGGGTCGTGGTCTTGTTTTGGTATAAGTTAGTTTGGGCATTGGTCTTGGTATTGGTTGGTTTGGGTCTTGGTGTTGTGCTTGGCATTGGTTGGTAGGTAGGGGTCTTGGTCTTGGTACTAGTTGGTATGGGCCGTGGCCTTAGTATTGGTTGGTATGGGTCTTGCCTTGGTTTTGGCTGCTATGGTTCTTGGTCTTAATTGGTATAGGTCTTAGTCTTGTTTTAGTCTCAGCTGAGACAGTATTGACTACAATATTGTACTAGACTGATAATTTGATTTCAAAGCTTTACATCATCTAAACCTTCACAACAATGGAATTAGACAAAAAAGAAATTAGACATGGCCTGGATGGTCTTAATAAACCTTGTCAAAAACCTGTCATAAATAGACCCTATATTGTTTTTGATTGTACCACACCTGGATGTCAGAGATTACAAATCTTTACAAGTCAGAGAGAAAATATTTTGGATCACTAAAGAATAACTAGCCACATTCAGGAAAACCGTCATTATGAGTATTATGGTTAGGAGCGTGCCTGACAGGATGTTTGCATAACCTGAATACCACAGGGGGTCTTATCACAGGAAAGGGAGGCAAGGTAGAAATTCTGCACCTCTCTGGGAAACACATTTATGGCTAAATTTGCCAATTAGATATTGAAAGCGGACTGATGAAGGAAATATAGCTCTATTAATAGCAGTTCACAATCATCAGGGTGGAGTGAAAAGTACTCGACATCAGGGTTTGTGCATAGGTGGGGTTTCAAAATGCTGGAGAATAAAAAAGCCATTATAACATGAACTTCTCATGTCCTGCTTTGCATTTTGTCCACACTGAAAAATCCAAACAGAGCTTATGAAATGTAGCCATCCAGTCATTACTTTAAGCAAACTCTCTCACTGAGTCTCCCTCCCTCTGTTCCTCTCTCTCAAAATCATGTACAGTCCAAGCAAGCTCATCAGCAGCAATTCTCTGTCTGATTGCTCATTGATGAAGTAGCAGCCCGCAGAATTACTACCTCTGTTAGACAAGAAGAGATTTTACAAGGACGGGCTTTTACCTGTAATCATGAGGATGGACAGAGTACAGTACAGTAGAGAAGAGAGAGAGAGAGAGAGAGAGAGAGAGAGAGAGAGCACTAATTCTGTCTTTGAAAGATAAAAAGATATAAGGTTTCATTTCTGGCATTCACTTCAGATTATTTGCAATTAACAAATGCACAATCAATAGTCTTAAGAAAAATACACAGAATGGTATGAAGAAGTGAGGATGGGGCTGATGACAGTCATGTCAGGTGATTACACAGAGTGAAACAGCCTGTGTCACTGTCACGTTCTTAACACATCATCAGTGGTGACTGAGAAGTCATGGGTGTAATGAACAGGAACGAAGTGGATTATTTACTCTATCATCCTTCTATGGTTTTACTTGGTTTGAAGAAATAAAAGTCCAAATGTAAGTGAATAAAAGCATGTATATGCTGAGGAAAAGGACACCTCAGGGAATCAAAGCCAGCTGTGAGCAATTTTTAAGACTGTAAGATTAGTTAAGTGTCTAATTTCCATACTTATAAACATTTATTCACAAGTTTAGAGAGATACATAGGAGTAACCTTTTAGGACTCAACATATTTCAATAAGATACTTGGTTATGAAAAGCTAACACACTCTGAAATTGTAGAGAGGTACTTACTGGCATGGGTCTTGGTCTTGTCTTGGTTGGTTTGGGTTTTATCTTAGTAATGGTTGGTATTAGTTTTGGTCAGCATGGGCCATGGTCCTGTCTCGGTTGGTATGGGTCTTGGTACTGGTTGGTATGGGTCATGGCCTTAGTATTGGTTGGTATAGATTTGTCTTGTATTAGTATTGGTTGGTATGGGTCTTGGTCTTGTCTTGACATTGGTTGGTATGGGTCTTGGTCTTGTCTTAGTATTGGTTGGTCTGGGTTTTGTCTTTGTTGTACACTGGAGAAAACTTTTAGGACCCAACTTCTTCCGTGAGACACTTGGCTCTGAAAAGCTACTACACTCCGCAAGAGAAGAGACAGCTCAGGTTCCTCCTATAATCTTTTTCATGCAGCCAGTGAAGGGTTTGGTCTTGTTCAGTTTGCTAAAAATGTTGCGGGCGATAAAAGACAGCTCTCTATATAGGGCCATTAATAACTCTCCAGTCTGCTTGCCGTGTGTCAGAGCAGTACACCCAATGACTACAAACTCTACAATAACTTTCAGAACTGGATTTCAAAGCCCACAAAGATTAGGTTGTGTGTGTGCACTCCCTCTACCTATACTCCCTCTATATCACTCTCAAATGGACCAGTGATTAGATGGATCACTAACACTAAAACATTGACGCAAATACTATAAACAATAAAAAGATCCTATTAGGCATTAACACCTTGTAGAGCATCGAGATGCAGATTTACACTCTGTGCTATTCACTCTCACCGACAGGAATATAAGAGGTGCTAATATATAGCTCAGTAGTGTAAATGAGACGCAATACAGTGCTAATTAATGAGGAAATTTTAATTGGAGATTGAGTAGTAGAGCTGCTAAGGGCTGCACAGTATCTCTGCCTGGAGACTCCCAGTGTAACAGCTAGAAACACACAAGCAGCATGTAGCAGACTTCACACACACAACAATCAATGCAGTGCCACTCACACCTCCCATGTGCTATATGAGTGTGAGAACATGTGCTTGTGCTGTGACTGCAAAAGATGCGTGTAACAGAGTGTGCCTGTGTTGAGTGACAATAACAAGGAGAGAGTAGGAAAGACAGCAAGCGGGAGAGAGCACGAGTGTGTCAGAGAATGGGAGCAACCAGAAAGTGCGGCAGGAGTGTGCACGTGTGTGTGTGTGCGTGTGCGTGGTGATGACCGTCTCTCCTGTGATCTCCAATGCATGAAAAAGGGAGCGTGTATCTGCATGCAAATTTGCCTGTGTCATATCTTTCCACCACGAGCATAGGAAACTGCAAACAGCAATAAGACTCCAGGACTATTATCAAATCCCCTCCACACACACACACACACACACACACACACACACACACGTAAACTGGCAGTAATTCTGAAATTTCTGTCCACTCTTCACTTTACTCACCTCAAAGACCTATTACTAAAGTCAAATGTATTTTGGCCCTTACAGTAGTTTAGCTTAGTAGTTTAGATGCAATCGGATTCAGAAAGCATTTGCACACGCAGGCAACCATTAGATAAAACATTTACTCTCCTCTTATTCACTGTACCAATGACCATAGATTTTGTATCATGTGACCAAGTATCAAGTTTGAGTCTACCAAAGAAAATGGCTGAACTTTACTTTCTGTGATCTTAGAAATTAACTGGAATTAATAACTGCTTGATCCTGGTCAGGTTTTTGGTGCATCCAGAGTCTGAGTGTGAGTTGGGAATACACTCTGGATGAGACACCAATCCATCGCATGACATTATGTACACACACATGCACACCCATTCATACCTAGAGACAATTTACAGCTGCCAATCCACCTTTGTGCATGTTTTCTTGGGAGACGAGAGGAAACCAGAGAACCCTGAGCAAACCCATGTGGAGATGCACAGAACTGAATATGTATATGTGAGGTGAGTCATGCACTCACTGTCTCACCAATGGTGTAATTATTAACCAGCCATTAATATTTCTTTGTTAGCTTTAAACTTTGGGAGGACAAACTGAACTTACGGCACCTTAAAATGACTCAGGTGTTATATTAATACCAATGATTTTTGCTTAGGATATACAAACATGTTAGTATGTTGGCAATTCAGTAACTTGCAAACATCCACTAGGAAAATGAAATTACCACTGTTTGTGACAGTAATGGAGCAAATGAAATAAAGTAAAGAATTTAATAAATATACACTATATGTCCAAATATTTGTGGACACCTAACCACCACACCCATATGTGGCTCTTACCCAAATTGTTGCCACAAAGTTGAAAGCACACTATTGTACAGGATGTCTTTGTATTTGACAATTATTCGCCGAAGGCGAGGTGAATATCGGTGAATAATAATCGAGACTTCGTCTCGGTTATTATTCACCGATGTTCACTGAGCCAGAGCCAGATAATTGTTTTAGTATAAATACACAGGTGATTATTTAAAAAATAAAAATAAAAAATGGCATTTTCTTTCATAATTTGTAATTCTTCCTCATTTACGGTGACAAAGTGATTGGCAGCCATTTTGCCGAGTCGCTCGAGGTGATTATCGAGAAATATTCCGAATTTCTTGACCAATCAGCGTGCGCGATTTTCTATAATCACCTGTGTATTTATACTAAACTGTAATATTACAGTTTCCCTTCACTGAAACTAAGAGGCCCAAACCTGTTCCAGCATGACAATGCCCCTGTGCACAAAGCGAAATCCATGAAGACATGGTTTATGAAGGTTGGTATGAAAGAACTCTAGTGGCCTGTACAGAGCCCTGACCTCAATCCTACTGAACACCTTTTGGATGAAATGGAACACAGACTGAACACCAGGCCTCCTCATCCAACATCAGTGCCTGACCTCACTAATGATAATGCCCCACTGCTACGCTCCAAAATCTAGTGAAAAGCCTTCCCAGAAGAGCAAAGGAGATCGACTCCATATTAATGCCCATGGTTTGGGAACAGGATGTTCAACAAGCATATATGGTTGTGATGGTCAGGTCTCCACACACCTTTGGTCATATAGAACATGCATTGTTCCTTAAAAAATGGTATGAGAAAGAATTATGAGTGAGAATAATTCCAAACTCAATTCTATGCCAAAAAGCATGATTCCTATTTAATCCAGGATTATGCAGCTTGAGCATTACTAGCACCTAGAAGCCACATGACTTTAGTCAACAGCAAATGTCCTAATCAGCCCGTATGTGAGTGCAGCCCTTACCAAGGTCCAGGATAATGAGCTGGGCGCTGGCCTGGGTGTTACCGACCTCGTTCTCAGCCACACACTGATAAAAACCCTCATCAGACTTCACCAATCCCAGCACCTGCAAATCATGCTGGTTCTAGCAGAGACAGAAACACATCATCATATGAGCAAGTGAGAAACAGGAAGCTGGCTTTCTGAGAGGAATTTGGATGTCAAAGTCAAGGTCATGCAGCTGATAATTAGACAAAAAATTGCAGGTGTTATGACAACGACACTCTCAGACACAAGTTGAAGTGAATACTAAGACAGCAGCATGGGCTAATACATATTGGGGAAAATGGAAAACACTATATGACAGAACCCAGTTCAGCTTTTCTGCACCAAAAAGGGCAACTGCTGACACTCATCAATCCAGAAAGCAGGAATCTAGAGATGGACTTAGCTTTAGTATCAGGAGGCTTTTTTTTTCCACATACCACTATTTTAAAGTAGTCACTGGGGATGACTGCGTCTCCGTTCTTCACCCACTTCACCGTGGGGGCTGGGGAGCCCACGACATCGCACTCAAAGATGATATCCATGGCCTCGTGAGCGTACATGTTCAATGGTTTCTTTAGGAACCGAGGGGGAACTGGATGATGGAGAGTAAAGCAGGGGGGGAAAATGAATATAAATCAATACGAATACATAGGAGGTGATAGCAAGGTAAAGTTAATTGCTTGATTCAACAAGTACAAGCAAAAACGCATTTTAGTGCAAATGGTTAAGTCTATTTCTTATGTTTACTTAGCTAGAAAGTAAAAAAAAAATTGAAGCAAAGTGTCGACATCTTTTAAACTCAGAGAAAGGCAGTAATATGTTGATAAATTAATTTTACAACAATGGGTCTGAATTGGATCCTCTCCTGCAGCAGTGTGACTCTGGATCTCTGCAGGTTTGGCCTGAACTTTGTCCATGCACCGGCCTTTGCCGTATGGCTTGTGAAATATATGAATATTTGCACTCCGATGCCTTGAAGGGACTGCCAATGTGCAGAAGAAATGACACAATGTGATATTTGTTCATAGTGGAGCTGGAAGGAGGTGACGTCAATTTTTAGGTGTGTTTCATTGCAGAGATGTGGCAGTGCCAAGCTGCTCCTCTGAAAGCAGTGTTAAGTCTTGGCTCAACATCATTGTCTAGCAGCAGATTTTAAAACCCATATTAACCAGATCTAAGGGTGTTTAATTCTCCCTCTGATCTGGCAAATTAGTCTCTTAAAAGGAAAACCCATTCATATGAATGATGGTTTGGAAATCTCCTCTGACCTCATTTTATGCAGAGCATAAATGTTAATAACATCCTAAGATCAGTGCACAGAGAAACATTTTAAACCTAAAATGCTGCAGAGTGAAAAAAAAAAAAGATTTACTTGCTCACATTAAGTCGAGCTAAAAATACTGAACTTGTCCAATGAATAATACATTTACATTTGCAACCGTAGTACTTAAGTGTATGAGCCATTCCTGGAACATAATGTTCGTAAATATACTGTTGAAAACAAATAATACAGTACAATGCTCATAAAAGCATAGTTTGACTCTCTACTACACAATACACTGTTGTTAATGGAAGAATCAGAGATCTGGATGCTGGCTTCAAATTTCTAAATAATTAAGAGCTCCTTAATTATTTGTATAATAATGAAAACGTTATCGCAGTTATGGCCTCTGTGTTATGCTTATAGTGCATGGCTGTATTTAGTTGGTTTAATTTACAAGGAAACTCACTGCATCAAAATGAAATTTCAGTTAACATCCTATGAGCACATCCAAGGTTCCTCCACAATCCAGAGAGAACAGTGATTGAGTAATGCAGTGTATATTTCTCTCAATTAATTATTATAAGCACTTGGTTAATCAAAAATAATCTTTTTTCCCGTCTGCACATCACCCCAAACATCTAGCTTGGGCAGGGCTTTTTCTGATTGAGGCAGAAAACAAAAGCCTTTCACTCAGCACTCAAATCACATCTGCTGTCTCTCCTGGGCACTCAGCTTCCGCAGCACAGAGACAAACAGATCCACCTGTACGTCAGCCGTTATAATGGAAAGACTAAAAAAATCCCTCAGAAATATAAAAGTGCAGGAAAATATCAGCAGACGCAAGTCTGGGGAGACCTACATCCTATTTTTGAAGGTGTCAGCAATAGAGGTCGCAGAAAAGGTGAAAAAAACATCCACACCTACAGTCAGGGAGGTGACGGATGAGCTCCAATGGGCAACACACACACGCACACACACACACACACACCCCTACAGTCAGGGAGGTGACGGATGAGCTAAAACGGTCAGCATGCATGCATGTGTGCATACACGCACATGATGAAAGTCAATTTCTCGTCCACGCTTTTTTCAGTTCTAATTCAGTCACGTAAAACCTGTTGCCGTCTCTATCGCATTAAAAGAGAAATATAAAGAAATGGGTGAATCACAATTTGTACTTATTAAACTTTTATATTTCTGAGCCCTGCAATTAAACTTTTATTGTATAGCAGGTCAACACTCAAACATGAGAGACACAGATCAAAGTGACAGTCACTCCAATTCAAACGGACCAAAACACCCTCAGATACTGTCTGCAACACTTTATTCTCTATAGCATATAATCAGACCGGCTTACGTTTCCTGAAAATGGAAAATGTGCATCTATTAATATCAGCACAATGTGTATGAAACATGATATGTGTGCTTTTAAATCCACTCGTCCACTCAAAAGGGAACAAAATACAAATAGAAGAGTTCTCAACGTATTCGAAAAGCTTATATGGGATAATCTTTAATACTGGGTTTAAAAATGTAAATAAAAATGCTTAAAGGCTAGGCATGTAATGATTCACCTGATTCATGATATTTTTGAAAAAATACTAAATAAAGAAAATTTTATTACCAAAAAATGCAACATTTATTTTCTTATTCTTTATCAAC
>JAOTRR010000012.1:18632038-18649471 GCA_028570945.1 Gogo arcuatus | reverse complement strand
TCTTCTTCTTCTTTCGGCTGCTCCCATTAGGGGTCGCCACAGCAGATCATCCAATCTGCATATTTGATTTGGCATAGGCTTTCTACCGGATACCCTTCCTGATGTAACCCTCCCCAATATATCCGGGCTTGGGACCGGCACTAAGTACGCACTGGCTTGTGCAACTCCTAGTGGCTGGGTATTTTTTTTATCTAATCTGCATGGCTTTGAACTGTAAATTAAACTGTAAGTTAGTTACAGTGGTGGAAATCACTGCCCACCATTTTTTGGGAACCATTATGTCTCAGGATTTGATGTGGGAAGCCAACATTGACTATGTTGCCAAAAAAGCCCAGCAGAGGATGTACTTCCTGCATTTGAGGAAGTACAACTTACCACAGATGCTCCTGGCCTAGTTTAACACAGCCATCATTAACTTTATCAGTAACAGTGTGGTTTGACTCCACAAACAGTAATGAGCTGAACAGACTGTGACATATTGTCAGATTGGCTGAAAAGCTCATAGGAAGAAACCTGCCCTCCCTAAAATAACTATTTACCTCCAGAAGCAGGAAGTGAGCAGAAAAAAAATAATCCCCCACCCATAGCACCCAGACCACTACAACTCCTTCCCTACAGGCAGGCGCATCAAATCAACGTGTGCCAAAATCACCAGGCACCAGAAATGCTTCTTTCCACGTGCAACCAGACTTACATGAACACTTGATTGCCTCAGAAACATGATGAATTTGTCACTGACAGCATTGCGCTTTGTGTTCAAGGTGCAATAACCTTTGTGTGCAATATTTATGTGTGCATAATTCTCCTCTGCGCAATATTCCTCTTTTTTTACTTACAGTGCAATAGCTCTGTGTAGCATCCACTTCTATTCACAGCGAATGTATGTTAATATCTGGTCATAGCAAATGTGTGGTATTATCATATTACAGTGTTGTAGAATCAACTCACATGATTTGGACTCAGACTCCAGTCACAAATTTGTTGACATGACTCGATTTGACATAATCAAAGAAGACTTGTGACTTGACTTTGACTCTGACATCAGTGACTTCACTTGGACTCGAGCCCTTTTACTTGGAAAGACTTGTTATATTCTCAGTGTATCACAAGAGTGATACATGACTCAACTCTCAAGACTGGACTTATGTCTTTCCTGCCTTGACTTGTGACTTGACTTGTGACTTGCTTGTCTTGACTTGGGATGTGACTTGTGACTTGCCAAGACAGGAAAGGCCCAAGTCAAGACAGGCAAGTCACAAGTCGAGTCCCAAGTCACTTGGGAAGTCACAAGTCACATTCCAAGTGATTTGGGACTTGACTTGTGACTTGCCAAGACAGGCAAGTCCTAAGTCAAGACAGGTAAGTCACAAGTCGAGGCTTGACTTGGGACTTGTGACTTGCCTGTTTTGACTTGGGAGTTAACTTGTAGCTTGCTTGTCTTGACTTGTGACTTGACTTGTGACTTGATGTTTGACTTCTTTGTCTTGACTTTGGGCTTGACGTGTGACTTGAATGCCACGACTTGATGCTTAGCCTACTTGTGACTTGCAAAACAATGACTTGGTCCCACCTCTGTTATATTACCAGCATTTTTGTCCATGTTATGTTATTGTCATGTGTAATGTCTATAAGCACTAGAGCTCAACAACCAAGTCAAATTCTTTGTATTTATTTTTTAGTATACTTTGCTAACAAAGCATATTTATCAAAATTATTACATTTAACACTTAGTTCTTATAACTATTATCCTATTTAGCTGGAATGGAATGAGTTTAATCCAAATCTCAATAACTCAGAGTACAAGTAGGTTTACATAAATAATGCCAAATGCCATTCCAATGTCAAATTGAAAGTAATATGTTCTGTTGGTAGAAGGTTCAGAAATAAATAATTTAAATAATGTGCATGAGATAAATGTGTACTGAGGGGTGTACTGGAATTAGTTTTACAGTTAAAGAGTTGCCTGGCTGCACCACCAATTTTGGTGAACTGGTTTGAGTTGATAGATTATAGTTTACTTCCTTAAGAAGGCGATGATGCGATTCAGCAACCTGCAGTACGGCGGTAAATGAGAGGAAATTGCGTATCTCCCTCTGTAAGCACGTCTCGTTACGCAGAAACACTAAAGTCGCCGAGTCCTTCCGTGTTTCAGACGTGGCGCCGGAGCTCATTCAGCGGCCAGCCTCTTTCACAGCCCTGACTTTCATACTCATCTCTCAGGTCAGTGTGGACTGCATTTATGCATGGCACAGAAAGAAAAACGTCGTGGACATCGTACTTTATTGCTATTTTATTGTTAGCTAGCTTTCCAAACGTCAAGCTAACGCTAGCTACCTGAGTGTATTTGGGTAGGGAGGCAGCTAGCCTGCTTGTTTACTCATTAGGGAAAACTTGATATGCAGTGAAGTCATGGTCATGCTGCACAATTTGTATGTGTTTAACAAAGTAGCTTCAAACACTAAACAGATAGGTATTGGGTCAGAATCATGTTGGACAACTTGTAAGGTCAGGTGTTTAATAATTACATTTCTTTACTGATAGGTTTTAACCAACTAATCACCCATTGAAACACACTCCACCATTTTAACTATTTTAAGCTGTATCAGTTCAGAATAAAAGCACTTTCTTAAACTTTGTTGGTTTAAAGTTGCTTTCAATTACTAGGTTAATAAACAGTTAATAAATTCACTTCCATACACATAAATGTTTGGTAGTTTAAAGTTACTTCCAGTGAGTGAACAATGAACCTGTGACAAATAACATATTTCCCTTTTTCCCATGTTCTCTGTATTCAAGTATACAGGAGAGTGTATACAAGTCTCTGCTCTCTGTGTACTTACAAACACTACAAATACTCCTATTGTGATTTGTTTGCATGCCTATGTTTGGCTGGTTATGTTCCAGACCCTTCGCTTGAACCATGTGGAGGAAGGCTGCTCTAGTGGCATTGCTGGCCCTTGCACTAGGTTACTTCTATCACACAAACCCCAAGCTTCATGAGCGTGCTTTACATCTCATCACCCAGTCCATCCCTCAGTCATTATTCTCTTCACAGCATGAACATAGTACTGCAAACCTGGAAGAAACCATCTCCCGAGCTTGGGACGCCCTCATCACTGTACCTGCAAGGCAATGGGGTCGAATAGCGGTCGGGTGAGCGAGTCTCTGTGACCTGAATAAATAAGTAGATTTTACTTGATTTAATTATCATCATAAACATAACCTACTTTGCTTGACATGCTAGGATGTTATGTGTTTCTGAAATGTTGTGATGCTACAGCAGCACAGGACAAATGGTGCCTTTCCACTGCTTCCAGCAAACGACAGCCAATAAACCGGAAGTGAATTTATCTGTGCTGGAAATAAAGCCCAGAACAGACCTGATGTTTTCTCTTTACTATTTCAGTACATCAGGTTCTTAAGCTCTTTAAATAGGCATCAGAAATCATGAAGAGCAAAATGTGTTTTGCAAGACAGTGATGCACTACATGGATGTTTTTTTTTTTAAATGCACAAGCATTTTTCTCCATAGTTTTATTTTTAGTCAGAAGACGAGAATAGTGATCAAATGGGTGGTTTTCATATACGTTCTCTAGCTATCTCAGTAAAACCATCACAACCGGAAGTAAACTAATAATAGGAACACCAACTAGTGACCAGTGTAGAGTGATTTGATTGACGTGAGGCGAAAAATCACTAAAAAGTAAACTGCTGTTTAAAAATAACATGGTATATTGGATGGATCCAACAAAGTTTGGCGATCATATACTGTATGATGTCACAGTATGTCATTCATATGGAAAAAGAAAGTCATTGTTTACAATAGAAAACATGGATAAAAACTTTGTAAGTGGCTGCACACAGAATGTTATCTTAGGAATATGACTTCTTGGAGTCTTTTTGAGGAAGCATTGGAAGTGATGTGGAAACTAGATACGTTTCGTTCACCAACGATTCTGTCTTTTGGAACAAGTCCCTAAGGGGAACCTGTATTTGTCACTGCCACTTCCTTTTGTATGGTTTCTACTGATGGGCTTCACAGTTAAGCACAATTGCACTTACTGACTTGAAACTGACTGACTCTGGTAGCAGCAGAACGGTTAATAACCTTATATCGATTTATTCATCAAAAAGTGCAAACCAACGCACTCCATTTCCATACAGATCTGTAACATAGCTATCAAACAGAAACTTTAGGTTGCTTTACGTTATGTGTATCCATCTGTTTTCTTTGAAAACATCCATTAATTGTGTAAGTTGTGTTTGCCATTGCATTTAGCTGAACTGATTCAAATGACTCAAGTAACTGAAAAGAGTCAAAACATTTCGACTCACTTAGGAACAGCAACTCAGCGTCGATCTCTGGTTTTCTTCCTCAGGGTAAATGCCTGTATTGACGTAGTGGTGTCAGGTGTCAACTTGCTCCAGGCGTTAGCTCTTGACCCAGGATCCGGACATGACCATGATGTGTTGCACTCCAGAGAGGACCTAAAAGAGACCTTCATTCACTACATGGAAAGAGGAGCAGCTGCAGAACGTTTCTTCTCAGATAAAGAAATCTTCCAAAGGATTGCAAGAGCCGCTGCTGAATATCCTGGTGCTCAGGTACAGTGTGTCTGCTATAAGGTTGAGGTTTTGTTGTTGTGTAGTCACTGATTTTGGCAGAGGCTAGCAGAAACCAGCTGATCTGGAACATAAATTCCAAATAAATAAAGCCACTTCCTTGTCCTAATTGATTGGATCATTTGTTTTAATCTCTGGGACCTGTGACACCACACAGACAGGTATTTTAACAGACATCTGAACAGATTTTTTAAAAATGTTATTAATAGCTGCCAAAATGTGAGGAGAACTTTGCCACAGTGCAAAAATGTCTGACCCACCAAATAATTGTCAAATAACAGTACAGTCATAACAGGTCTCATAACAGTTCAGCAGTAAAATGTAAGCATAGCAATAAGGTTTACAGAGAAACAGCTATTTATCAGCTATGACTGTACTACAGTTGTGCAATGATGTGTTACTGGTCTTTGTTTTGCTTACGAACAGTGATTCAGGAAATAAGTTTTTACTCTTCACATAGAGTAGTCAGGGATTAACATGAATCGATTTATGTAAGACTATATAGTGCAAAACACAAACATCCTGCCTGTTCTGTGTTCAGCAATGCTGTTACATATATTCCATAAATATAGCTGAACCCAGTACATTTAAACATGTTTGGGACCTGTAAAGAAAGCGCTCCCTCGCAAGAGCTGACAGTTTAAATATTGAATGAAGGCCGACTCCAGGGAGGATTGAGTTTCTGTGTCAGATTTAATTCTGCTTGGTTGACAGTAATTAATATTTTCAGCAGCAGTCTCAAATCATACTTGCGCTTGCATTACTCCATATGTATTTGTGTTTTGGCTCACCCATGACCTCTTCAGCTTGGAAGGTTTGAGTCAGTTATTCACAGTGCATTCTGGTCATGGGTAATAAGATACAGTCCCCTCCAAAATTATTGGACCGACAAGGCCAATTCTTTTGTTTTTGGTATACACTGAAGAAATTTGGGTTTGAAATCAAAAGATGAATATGAGATGAAAGATCAGTATCTTTCATTTGCTGATATTTACATGTATGTGTTAAACAGCTTAGAACATGGCACCTTTGGTGTCAGACCACCCGATTTTTTGGCGAGGAAAAGTATTGGAATAGATAGTCTTAAAGTAAATATTCCTTGCTTGCAATAACTGCATCAAGCTTTTGACCCACTGACATTGCCAAACTCATGCATTCTTCTTTTGTGATGCTTTTCCAGGCTTATACCACAGATTCTTTCAATTGTTGTTTGTTTTGAGGGGTTGAGGTGAAATGCATGCTCAGTTGTGTTAGGGTCTGCTGATTGACTTGGCCAGTCTTCCACATTTTTCCCCTGATGAAGTCCTTTGTTGTGTTGGCAGCGTGTTTTGCGTCATTCTCTTGCAACATGATGAAGTTCCTCCCAATTAGATTGGGTGCATTTCTCTGTAAATTGGCAAACAGAATGTTTCTGGAGACTTCTGAATTCATTCTGCTGCTACCATCATGAGTTACATCATCAATAAAGATTAGTGAACCTGTTCCAGAAACAGCAATGCAAACCTAAGCCATGACACTACCTCCACTGTGCTTGACTGATGAGCTCTTATGTTTTGAATCATGAGCTCACTGTTTCTGTCATCATCTGCTGTTGTTTTCCTTTGCCTGTTTGATGTCTGATTGTTAGTACACCAGTGGTTTCCTTCTTTTTCAGGACATTCCAAATTCTTGTATTGGCTATGCCCAATGCTTGTGCAGTGACTCTGATCAATTTTCCCTCTTTTGTCCTATAGACAGCTCTCTGGTCTTCATGTTGGTTTATCTTTTTTTAACAACAAATGCAGTCTTCACAGGTGAAACCCAGGGTAGACATTCAGAGCCATTGTTTAAACAATCAATCTAACAGGGCACACCTGGGCAACGTGTTCCAATATTTTTGATTACTCGAAAAATGGGTTGATTCAAACAAAACGTAACATGTTCTAATTGTTTAACACATTTAGATGTAAAAATCAGGAAATGAAAGCTCAAATTCTAATCTATTGTCTCATATTTTGAACTCAAACCCAAATGTCTTCAGTATATAGCAAAAACAAAAGAATTGGCCTTTCCGTTCTAATCCTTATTGAGAGGACTGTATCTCTGTGGGGGATGGAATATGTTTCATATTCAATGGCTTCTCAATTTCTTGTCTCCTGTAGGTGTATGTGGGAGGAAATGCTGCTCTGATTGGCCAGAAACTCGCCTCTTATCCAGAGCTGGTGGTGAGTGCATATCTGCATCTCCGTAGATTATTGGTCAGCAATGAATCATTGATAGTGTAGTGTGTACAATTCTGCTAACTGCTACCATTAGAGTGCTTGTCAGTTCTTCATCTGATTATTATACCTGTTTTGTGACGCAGGTTTACAAGTTTAAAAAGTCTTGTTCATGCAGTAAGACATACCTCATTGGGTAAAACATATGTTTGTTTATTGGGTTTCCCTTAGGTTCTTTTGTGTGGTCCTATTGGGCCTAAGCTGCATGAACTTCTGGATGAACAGATAGTAGTTCCACCACAGTCACTTCAGGAGACTGATGAATATCACCTCATCCTTGAGTACAAGGCAGGTCAGGATAGATTCCTCTTTCCCTATATGCATGACAAGAAGTCTACTACAGATAATGCAGTAGTGTTTGTTTCATAAACAGTTTTCCAAAAACTGTTTTTATTTTAAAATTGCTTATGACCATATAAGATGTGTTATCACCATAATGATGGTTTTGTTAATTGGACTGTAAAAGCTAAAGTCAGCTCTTTGTGCGTGTGCACGCGTGTGTGTGTGCATGTTTAGGGGAGAAGTGGGGATCGAGTCAGGCCCCACAAGCCAATCGCTTCATTTTCTCTCATGATGTGTCCAATGGGGAGATGAGCACTTTGGAGACCTTTGTGGCCAGTCTGGAGGAGTTTCAGCCCGGGCTGGTGGTGCTGTCTGGCCTCCACATGATGGAGGGAATGGGCCGTGAGCTCTGGGAGGACCGACTCAAAGAGGTGTACTGTACATTTGAACTAAAATACCCTGTTTATATTATATAATGCTCTAGCACTAGGCATGAGATGACACACTAAATCCACAATATGTGACATATCCCGATACAGGCTTCACGAGATGATATTGACACAATAAAATGTTACATTTTAATACATACATTTTGTAGTGACAAGTTGAACCACTGCAGTGTTATCGATACATTGTGTTGTAAGAAAAGTATATCAGGATTTATAAGGTGTAATTTTTTCCTACAATTAACGTTATTTTAATCTTTTTCAGAGTGATAAGTGTATTTCATGGTAAAGTTATTAATATGGAAAGACTTTGACGGAATATTGTGGCTTAAATGATGAGGCTGAATAACGTGTTTAATCACTGCTTCTACTGCTGTCTGATCCACTTGAAATGCACAAGCGCCTTTGTAGGCATCGCTGCTTTTCAAACGTACCTTGCTGCACTGACTCGTTATTGTAATAAGACAAAATGGTCGACGGAGCATGACTGTGACTCCGCGCTAATAGTGTGTTGTGATTGGTCAACACGCGTTACCTTCATTGCAAGTCGGCAACACTCGTTAGTGCACACTTTCTTTCTTTGGCGGAACGTATGTGCCGGATGCTTAGAAAGTTCTGGAATATTATGAGTAGGGCGCATATAAATTTGGGTATGGTGCTGGTATGTGAGTTCAGGGCACACGTTCTGGAGGGCAGGGCGCAGCGCTCTGGTAAAATAAACTAGCTGGAACACTGTACTACCTCTGGTGCTGCTGTCTAGTGTGTAAGAAGAGGTAGAACTCATAATGAATATTAAACATAAATATTGCTTCTCTGATGCATAAATATTAAATATTGCTTCTCTGATGCACCTCAGAGACAGAAAATTTGTCTTGCTGGTATTTTGTACTGCAATGTTCAAGACAACGAAATTCTGTCTCGTGAGTTTCTAGAACATTTTTATGCTAGTGTGCCTAATTATGAAACTACTACATGCTGTATAACCTTACATCAAAACTCTTTTTGGGCCGTTGATCACTGCCAGCATTAGAAAGGTGACCTTACATAGAGTACACACAAACATTGCAGAATACTGAGCCCTTCAGATAAGTTTATGTCTGTCTGATCGTGAAGTAATTTAATCTCCTACAGTTTGTGGTTGCCATCTCTGATGTTCGCAATGAGGCGCCCATCCATCTAGAGCTGGCCAGTATGACTGATCAAGATTACATGGGCATCATCACAAAGGAGGTAAATGTATATGTTTAACACGTGTCCTCTTCTACCCCTTGTACATGTATGTGAAAGATGTGGGTTTTGTAAGATACTGGATGCTTTGCTATGTACTATACTACAACTTAGTCCTCATAAGATTTCAGGCCTGTTATTCCCCCAAGCAGAACGAAATCAGAAACACCTGCTCCACACAAAACCTTGTTACTACCTGATCCGTGTCCTCTGCCCAATTTGAATACCATACACACACCATTATGGTGCATGTGCACATTTTATGATGCTTTACAGTGCTGCCTGTTCTGCATTGCACGTGCATAATTTCATGACAGAATCAGAGTCACCCATATGACTTAAAAGAACCTTGTAAAAGTAACTATATTAGGAATGGCATCAATTACCACGGTGTTTTTCTTTTTTTCAAACTAGAGCGTTTTTTAGCAGTTTAAAAATTCTGAATAAAAATATATATGGCCTTTTGCCATGTATAGTAGCAGCTGAGAAACTAAAAAGATTTTTATTATTTTTGGAATACAGATTTATTTCTTAAGTATTATCTTAAGCATTCCAACTAAATTAATGCTTATAGATCAGCACTAAAACATCCATTTATAGAAACTGGATAGCTTTTTTGATGTGTTGTAATTACATAGCAAACAGACTGGAGATCACCCATTTTAGAGAATACAGATTTGCTAATAATTTTCCATACTAAGGGCTAGACAAAATTTTCTTAATCAATTAATCTTAAATGTATTTTTTTTTTTCAAGAAAGCAAAATCAAGTTTAGATCACCATAATTTATCTATTTGTAATAACATGTTTTGATATTATGCCTTTTATTAAAGTCATACTGTAGGGTCTGCATTGCATTTGTATGGTATAAACATGGATACTGAAGTTTCATAACGTGACATTTGTTTACACATGGATTTAATGGAACTGTAAAATGTTTACGCATGCATAGTACAGATTGGGCAGGGGCTACAGATTGGGTAGTGACACAAATTTTATAGCTGAAAAGCATGTGTACCACATTCAGTATTGTGTGCTCTTTTGTTAGCAGGTCTTGCCCATGATGAATTCAGTCGGCCTGAATGAGCAGGAGCTGCTCTTCCTGTCTCAGGCTGGAGGAGGTCCTCACTCTAACCTCCACTCGTGGAACGGCATTCCTGATGTGGGCCGTGTCGCCGACATCCTCCTCTGGATCCTGGAGCAGCATGGCCGAGCCGACCGAGACTCTGAAGCCCATCTGACTCGCATCCACTTCCACACTCTGGCTTATCATGTGCTGGCCACGGTGGATGGCCACTGGGGGAACCAGCGGGGAGCCGTAGCGGCTGGGGCTCGCGTTGCCAGCTCTCAGGCTTGCGGATTACGAGCTGTGGACGTCAGTAAGGTGGAGCTCAAGGCTCCGCTCACCTTTTACAGCTCTTTCTCAGAACCGAAAGAGGGCTTAGTTTTGGACCCGTCTAATCCGGTGACGGTGTGGCGAAGGGGGAACGTGTCCTTCCATCTCAGTCCAGTACTCATTTGCAAACAGCCGCTGCGGACAGTAGGGCTGGGGGACGCGATCTCAGCAGAGGGACTCATCTACTCTGAGATTGTGCCCCAGCTGCACTCTGATGACTAAAAGTGAACTTTTAATTTAAAGATATTTAGTCCCTGCAGTCCAATAACAATGTCTTAAAAACACATCCTTACTCTTGATCCTCTCTACAATGCCTGCTACGCATCTAACCAGCTGGATAGATGTCCCTGTAGGTGCCTCTCCAGTTCCTTAGTCCTTAATGTGAACAGTAACAAATGGAGGAAGAGAGGATGTTTTTCATGGATACAGGAATGAGACTTTGTCCTCACTTTGTCTTCTTGTGCAAACTCAGTGTGTAGTATTAATCCGTTTGGTGAGTACTGTACTGCATCTTACTTGAGACTGTATTGCACTGAGTAGAAAATGCTGTTATTTTTTTTTTCTTCTCCACACTCTATGGGCTTTTTGCTCCACTGACTACTACGACAGAGACCTACTTATGAGCAAGGTGCAGGCAGCCTGAGCTGCTATGAATTGAAAATAAAAATGGCTTGAGAATCCCACAGGCCCCCCAATGAAATCAAACGCCTTAACCAAAATCAGAAACTAACCAAATCTTTTATGCTTAAGTGGTTATGTGTTTGGTGCTTAACTGCACTCTGCCCTCAAAAAAGAAAAAAAAAAACTATCCTCCTTCCTGGACTTGTTTAACTTAAGCATAGTCTTCTGGCATAATGAATTTAATACTGGTAGTTAAAACTAACTAGTTCTCACATATGCCATAAGGTTTGACCCCCCTGCCCATAGTAATTTTTTTTAACTATTTTATAATAACACATTGGTATTTTGAAACACACTAGCCAAGAAGAATATAAAATCAAACCTGTTTAAATATTTTAAATTCCTAACAGCATTCCTGAATACTGTGAAGCTTTGCACACTCGTGCCCCCTTCTTAACCAGCTTCACCCAGAAGGCTTTTCCCAAATAGACCAAGCTCCAAGCTGCTCCAAGCTGCTCCTCCTAAAATCTACTTGTTTGGGGAAACAATATAATTTAAAGTAAAATCTACTTATTAAAAATACATGTTGATTCTGAAATTTATACATGGGCATTAGCTTCACTATGTACAACTGTCTTAGAAGTGTCAGCTGAAAGCTTTTATCAGAATATCTTTAAACCAATGAAAAATAGATATATTCAATCCAGTGTCTCTAAATATTTGACTGGTAGCATACGTTAAAACTATTTTTGGTTACTGAACTTGTGTATTGGAACTTGTACCTACTTGAATGGCAATGCACAAGCTTATAGAAATGGCAGACATCTTAGTGTCCTGCTTCGTAGAATATTTGTAAGAATACCAGTACCTACTTCATCCTCAGCATGTTTTAGATCATTTTACTCACTTAAGTAAACACATCCTGCCTCTTTTTATGCTGAATGGCTAAAAGGAAGTAAGGGAACATTTCCTACTTGTTTACTCATGTCCTGTACTTTTCCTATTTTTATAGAGCATAAATCAAATCATGTCTGTATATACATAGTGTGATGAAATGATTTTTTATCTTGGTTGTGAAATTGTTAAAAAAAAAAAAAAATCCTGCCATCAGCAACCGACTGCATTTATGCATGATGAGAAACCTGAAGGGCTCTGTGAGTTGACACATTTCTTCTCTAATAAGAAGAAAAGCCAATTTTTCTTTTCTGATGCAGTAAAATAATATACATGTACCAGCTGTCAGAAATGAATAGACTGAACTCCTAGACTGAAACAGGGAAGGATAGTTCATTCAGTTCTTGTTCTTTAGTCCCTTTTGTCCTTGTTCGAACAGTACGTATTAGCGGAGACATCACCAGTCTGTGCTGGACTCCTAGCACTGACATTGAGTGACCCTGATATGGTCCATAAAACAACAGAGGTCATAAAACTGCTACTGTAAGCAAACTGCCAGAATTGTAAGAGGTGATCATTGTTTCTAAAATGGACTGGTGATTTGTCAAAAACTGCACATATCATTGAATTATAAATTCAACTGTTTGGCATCATGCAAATATACTTTTCTTTTATTTTACAAGGCTTTCTTCTCCTTTAAACAAAAAGGTGTCTTCAGCAGCTCTGTTTCTACAGTTAACATACTGGAATAATGTCATCTTTAATTAACTTTATGCTTTCCTTCTGTCTTTTGTACTGTATTCTGATGCTTTGTTTCTTTTAAATGACTCCATATTAGGGTGGCATATAGAGCATTTAGTTGAGAATAGTTAGTTTGTACAAATTATGCAAAGTCTTTAAACATTAAAAGGACATCATTATAACAGGAATATTTAGGTTATGGTAAATTAAGGCATTTAATGATATTTTTTTATATCAATAAAATATTTCTGTTGATCCAAAATTTACTGTCTTGATGTTCATTATGTAAAGAAATTTCTAAAGTGATAAACAGGTTAAACTGTATTGTTTAATTTTCACCTAGCTCAGATACAGAGGGTGGAAAAGCGTGATGCTCTACATTAACATAATGCATATTTGCATTTAAGAATCCATAAGCATGCATTTATTAGAATTTCCAAAAATGGGTATAAACATGTTTTTTCATTAAAGTCTATATATTAAAACCCTGTTAGTGTTAATGTGCTTAAAACAACACAGCAAAGACTATAAGCCATTTCTGTATACAGAAGTCTAATAATTCCTGAGCATGTGTAGTAACTCGGATTGTATTAACACTGTGTGATGTGCTTGTATTCCTCCAGGTTCAGACTTGATTAATGATGTGACCAAGTGAACTTAAAAAAACAAACAAACAAAAAACAAAAAAAAACCCACTCTTGAACATGGCAGACTTTTAAGAACCAAGTAAGCATCTGAGCAATAGTTGTACAGAGAAATCATAATGTAAAAACTCTTTGTACAAACAATATGCCTAAAAAATAAATATGCTATACATTCATGGGACACAAATACTCTATAAAGCTTACACACACTGTTTACCAAGCGGCATTTGTCCATGCTTGGGAATGTCTACTCTGCCACAGCTCTGGGTTTGCTCTTCTTCTTTTCCTTGGCTTTGGGAAGCTCTGCTGCTTCATCACCATCATATTCTGCCTCTCCTGGAGGCTCAGAGGGGGGTGCTGGTGCACTCTCCACATCTGGCTCTACACAGAAAATAAGAATGTTAAGGATGGACAGAACCTGAGAGCAGCAGCGGTTTGTTTCCATAGATTTTGGTGGCGCAGGACGGGATTAATAATGACAATCTCAAACAAATTAAGTCTACTTGACTGATGCTATAAGCTACTATCTAGTAAAGTTTTAGTAACACTGTATTAGGCAGTTGAGAGTCAACAACATAGTCATCCACCGTACAGTCTAGTAGCTCGTTTTAGTGGTTTTAGATGTAACTTTGTTCAACTGTGTTCGATACAGCAGGTGTTCTTCCCCATGTGTGAGAAGAGCTAATATCATTAACCAGGGTTGCCAGGTTTCATAAAACGTTTCCAGCAGAGCCTCATCTCAAAAACCACACAAAAGATCTAAAACTAGCCCCAAAAAAATCAGAAATTGGAAAAGTGAGAAATTTTCTCAGCCTTTGTGCGAGACTATTTCACATTTCCAACATATGGAAATTTTTTGCCTTTTTTTTCAGAAAATTATTGGATTTAATTCCAATGATTTGCTGTGAAACAAAATCTTGGTGGCCATGGGGTATTTTAAACTAGTTCAATCTGGAAACCCTGTCATTAACTGTCTGCTGCTTGTCTCCCAAGCATGGGGCAGCATCATTCTTGCCCCATTGGGCCTCTATTAGAGCTTGTTGCAGTTCTCATTTTTGACCACTAGGTGTAATAACTCCTCTATGGAAACTAAATGAGTAGTGATCGCACTGACTGATGACTGCAAGATCTAGAAAGACGAGCAAATCTTATATAGTCTTATATCTGTGAAATTGTGACTTTTTTTTAATCCTACGCTATACATTATATTATTGTTTTTAAAACAACAATTATTAAGAACACAGCAACAAAGTGCAGTACTGGTGCTAGTATTTACTTAGTTCTAATACCCTGACACAATTTTTCAGCTGGTTTAATCAATGAAAATGTCCAGCATCCACTTAAAATCTTAAAGCCAACAAGTAAGTATGTGATTTGAAACATGTCCAACTCAGCAAAAACAGACTCGGGTTCATATAAAAAAGTACCAGTATGCTGAATTGGTGTACCTGCTGCCAGCTGCATGCTTTTGCTGTAACCTGCAGCAGATGACATGGCCTGACCCAAGGCCTGATTGGAGCCCAGGGGCTGCTGGGAGGAGGACGGCTTGCTGGAATTTGAGCGCTGGCTGCTCTTGGACTCTTTGCCTGGTTTTGACCAGAATAAATTATCCCCAGCCTGAAGGGCTGCACCCATTTTATGAGCCATCTCTACAAGCTGTGGAGAAAGCAGGTGCCTTTAGAGCACAGAACCTGAGAACAGATATGTAGTAGTGAATACTTGCAGGTATGGAGGCCCATGTGCACTGTGTGTGTGTGTAAATGCAGTGAACTCTTGCTCATGACTAATTATACTGGCAAGAGAATACAGGACTAGATGTGCCAGATAACTAACATTAGCTAACTCACATGATAGGATTTCTGAGAATTTAAAACCATAAAATGGTAGAGTAAAAATGAATCAATTTCAAGCCTTATTAGTCACTAATCAAAAACATTTACAAATATAATATTCCCAAATAGTGTTTCTAATTCAATACTACACCCTTCTGTTTATTTTTATCTAAATTTTCAATGTTTTCTAGCCATTAGCTTGTTTATAAGTGACATTATGTCATCCCAAAGCTGAGCTGTATTTGTGTAGTGAGGTTCTACCTCAGGGTCAAACTCAGTGTTGCTGTTGCGCTCTATCAACATGTTAACTTTTTTCTCCATCTCCTGGTACTGCTGTAGTGCTGCCTTCTTGTCTCCCTGATTATACAGCAGCACTGCAAAATTCAGATTCACCAGAGGGTTGGACCTGGAAGAGATAAAGAAAAACAGAGACAGTCAGTCACCTTCAGTTAGCCTGTGTAAAACAGCTACAGTTGTTTAGAAAGTTTAGAAGACTTACTCATCGAGCTGTACAGCTTGTTCATACGACCTGCGTGCATTTTCGACATCCTCTAAATTGGTCAGAGCAACTGTCACAAACCAAGAAATGAACAACTATTAGTCAACACCTACCCTATAGAGCAAAACAAGACTATGTGCAAGTTCTACTTATCAGATTACGCTCAATCATTTAGAACCACAGTACATAACCTGTAATGGAAATTTTAGAGTCTATGTATTGCCAGAGAACTCACATACTCTCTAGTTAAAACTGCTCTAATTAATCCTGTATTAAACAATCAGAAAACTTCTGTGAAATAACTTCTTTGAGTAGGCTATAAATGAACACAGTTGTAAAGGGTGGTTACTTGAGTTACTGTTGCCTTTCTGTCAGCTCATATCAGTCTGGACATTCTCTATTTGAGCTGACAGGAACTGTGATTTCTACTTTTTACAACCGTGGTGAGCAGAAAGGCATCTCAGAATGCACAACACATCGAACCTTGAGGAAGATATGCTACAACAGCAGAAGACTACGTCGTGTTCTGCTCCTGTCAGCCAAGAACAGGAATCTGAGGTTAAAGTGGTACAGGCTCACCGGAGACTTGTGTGATCTTATGTTGCATAATAAAAGCGGTTATTGCATGTTGTTCTTGTGTAAAACTTTGTCACTGTGTTTATGTAGAAGAGCTTACAGTCACATTGTACAGTTTTCAGTGACAGAAAGCTTGAGTTAATTTGACTAGATCTACACAAACACAATTTTAATCTTTTTTCTTTCTCTATTTAGTTTATAAAGGAAGGGAACAGGTATAAATACCTGAAAGCAGCATGTAGAGCTCTCCCATGCGTGGATGCAGGTTAATGGCAGCACTGAGGAAATGGAAGGCTGAGGCGTACTGCTGCATGGTGAGATGCACCAGACCCAGATTATACAAGACCTTCCAGTCAAATGGAGACAGGTAGTTTGCTCTCTTCAGACAGCTTATAGCCTGAGAAACAAAGAAATGAGGAAAAAAAAACACAAGGGAAAAAAGCACCACAAATTAAGAAGACAGAAAACATTAGTGTGGCATCTTACAAATAGTTAACGACACAAGGTGAAAAACTCTGAAGCTCACAGCCACATATTTCTTCTTGCCAAAAAAGCACATGCCGATATTGTTCCAGAGCGGGGGGCTTTCAGGCACCGTGAAAGCTGCCACGCGATACTTATTCATGGCCACATCGAAATCCCCATGTGTCTGCATCATGCTTCCTGCTGCCAGGATAGCCTGGGGGGAAAACACACCCACTGAGTATATCACGTTTACCTTCAAAGGCAAGACATATAATTTGAAATGGAAGTTTTTCTGACCTTGTAATTGTTTGGGTCATACGTCAATGCATTCCCAAGATGTTCAAAGGCCCTCTGATATTTTCCGAGCTATGAATAAATACAAAAATGTTATGAATATGGACCATCCAAGGCAACATCAGGTTTCATGACCAGGCTGTCTGCTGAAACTGACCTGCATATACAAGAGTCCCAGTGTGGTCAGCAACTCTGTGTTCTCTGGGGAAAACCTACAACACACATTCACAACTGCTCAGTGCACCTCTGGATACTTCTAGGTAAATGATGTATCCGCAAAAATATACAGTATATACAGTTGTGGTCAGAGGTTTACGTACATTCATCACAGACATGAATGTCATGGCAATATTGGGCTTACATTATTTCTTTGAACTGTTCTTTTTCTGTGGCAGAATGATTGTACAACACATATCTTTACTAGAAAAAAAAATTGGTGCACAAGTTTTAAATTGTTGTGGGTTTCCTGAAATGAACAAAGGGTCAAAACTATACATACAGGGTCAGAAATATATTTATACATACTTAGATTATTAATTCAGTGGTGCTGAAAGTTCCAAAACATCTTTTAACTTGCCACGGCAAAGGCCTCTTAACTTCCTGTTAGTGATCATGATTGACTACAGCTGGTAGCT
>JAOTRR010000012.1:18533443-18545692 GCA_028570945.1 Gogo arcuatus | reverse complement strand
CACACACACACACACACACACACACACACACACACACACACACACACACTGGCCCCGACATCTGCCCTCTCTCTCTCTCTCTCTCTCTCTCTCTCTCACCCAGCATAAAGAAAATATTTATTTTTGTACATAATTATAACTTTCATTAAATTTTGGTGTGATGGTGTGAGTACTTTAACAGTTTCCACAATGTTGCATCTTTTTTTACTTTTCTTTTGGTTTCCTTATGAACTAGTGAAGTTTTCCCATTTGCTTCTTTCCTTGCTATTTCCTTTCAAAGTCATCATCTTGTGACTGTGACTGCATGTGTGTAGTCTATAAAGGTCCCTGCTATGTCATGCTTATCTTCTTCTTCTCAGTCTGAGTGACCTTTCCATTTGTTAAATATTTTTCTACTTCCTTTTATTCATTCAAAACTAATGGAGGCTGTGTATCAATAATAGGCATCATTCTTCAATAATGCAAATACCATACATTGCTGAGGAAGAAAATCATCTGAGATGTTAATACTGCTTTCTGCTGAGGAGGAGAATCACACACAGTGATGATACTGTTTTTTATTGAGGATCAAAATCACTCAACAATCTCATACTCTTCTCTGTTAAGGGTGAGAATTATTCAAGGCGCTGATATTGTACTCTTTTGAGGATGAGAATGGCTCGGTCTTTGCTCAATCACTCAGTCAAAGCACATGAGATGTGAAGAAACGACATTCAGTCTTTAAAATCTAGCAATGTTGAACTCCATGTTGCTGCTTCGCAGATGTCTGCAATAGATATGCCTTATATAGTTAATACCACCCAGGAGATAGACAATAAGCTATATAGCAATAAGATAGATACCAAGATAGATACCAATAAGATAGATAGATACCACTGCCACATACACATTTTATAGTAAACGTACATACACGTACATACACATTTTATAGTAAAGAGATGCCTTTAGTTGACTCTGCTAAAGCTCAAAAACTTTGTTCACTGTGGAAGATAAGGAGTTTATGCATGTAACACTCTTGAGGTTCTTGGGAAATGAGGACATGGGACCCAGGCTTGACAACTCAAGGTGTGTTTTATTTTTCATTTAAAGATCAATTTTCAGAGATTTTATTTCACTCTCTTCTGCACACATGTGCACATACACACAGTGCTGGGTAGCTCAGCTTTCTCTCTCTCTAGTTACTGACTTCTCTCTGAAAGAACACAAAAGACACACATAAGTAAAATGCCAGTAATCAAACACAGGTGAAACTCATCACATGTTACCTGCTGGTTCTGCCTGACTCCTTGCCACCTACAGCTGACGCTCGATTACGCTCCTGCTGCCACATACCCCCACTGCCTGACTCAGGCCAGGGAGCTGTCTGGCCTGCAGCTATCCTCCCCAACACCCCCGATGGGAGAGGTAATCGACCACCACCATCTGTGCCCCCAGCCTGTGGACCACCCCTAACTTGAAGGGCTGAAGAGCCAGATACCAATAAGTGATCCGTGCGTAGGCATCCATCATGCAGTGGAGCCACTGGAGTAGGGCATGGTCAGAACAGAGTGAAAGGGCATCCCAACAGGTAGTATCGGAGAGTGTGGACCACCCATTTGATGGCGAGACACTCTTTCTCGATCCTGCTATACTTGCTCTGCCGCACTGAGAGCTTACAGCTGATGTACAGCATGGGATGCTCCTCCCCCTCCATCACCTGGGACAAAGCAGCCCCCAGCCCTCTGTCTGACACATCAGTCTGCAAGACAAAAGGGAGAGAAAAGTCTGGTGAATGCAACAGATACCATACTTCTCCCGCCCAATTGCACACTTCCTTGGGTTTGCTGTGAATCCTGTGCATCTCAAAGATATCAGCCCTCAGATGTTGTAAATGCTGCTGCCAGTCATTACTGTAAATAATAATGTCATTTAAATAGGCAATGGCATATGCATGGTATGGACAGAGGATTTTGTCCATGAGTCGTTGAAACGTCGCTGGGGCTCCAAACAACCCAAATGGAAGGATGACAAATTGGTGTAAACCTAACAGAGTGGAAAAGGCCATTTTTTCACAGGATATTGAGGTCAAGGGAATCTGCCAATAAACCATAGACAAATCCACTGTCAAATAAAAGTGAGCCACACCTAACTAATCGAGCAGTTCATCAATGCGTGGCAATAGATATGCATCAAATTTACACACCACATTGACTTTTCTAAAGTTTACACAGAACCGGACCCACCCATCGGTTTTGGGAACCAAAATCGCCAGGCTGCTCCAATCACTGTGCGACTCCTCAGTTACCTCCATGTCGAGCATAGCCTTGAGTTCACCCTGAACCACATTTTTTTGTGTTTGGGGAGCTAATATAGGCAGCTGTGTACCACCACCCCTGGAGGAGTCTAAGTGTGGTGCTCTATGAGACTAGTGCAACTGGGCAGAGGTGAAAATACTTTGGAGAATTCATCCTGCAACTTGGCAACCTGTGCTGGGATGGCTAAAGGTGGTCTCCACAGTGGACTAGGGTAAATTGGGCCACACTTTTTAGACTTACCTCCGGTCCTAGCTCCTCCCTTTAGGGAACCACTATTGCCAGAGCCACAGGAAACTCCTCTCTCCATGGTTTCAGGAGATTGGGGTGATAAATCTGAAGTGCATCACCTCTATCCATTGGTCTGAACTCATAGTCAACTTCTCTGACTTGCTGTGTTACCTCAAAGGGTCCTTGCCACTTTGCGAGTAATTTAGAGCTCAATGTGGGTAGTAAAACAAGCACTTTATCTCGTGGTGCAAGCCAAGCCCCCGATTTTACAGCCGAGATTTCTGTTCTTGTGCCTGGAGCAAATTGTCCTGGGTTAGGTGACTCAGCATGTGGAGTTTTGCTCCAAGTCAAGAACGTACTGAATTTCATTTCTACTAGTAGAAGGTCCCTCTTCCCAATTTTCCCTAATGACGTCTAAGACGCCACGAGGCTTGTGACCATACAATAATTCAAATGGGGAGATCCCTGTGGAGGCTTGCAGGACCTCTCATACTGCAAATAAGAGGGGTTCCAACCACCTGTCCCAGTTTCTGGTGTCGTCATGAATGAACTTATGAATCATGTTTTTAAGCATTTGATTAAATTGTTCAACAAGCCTGTCCTTTTGCAGATGGTAAACACTTGTATGAATCGATTTAATTCCCAGTAATTTGTACAGTCTGTGAAGTGTGCATGACACGAATGTTGTACAGTCAGGATCTTTTTCGTAATCCCGACTCAGGAGATAATGCGGAAGAGTGCTTCAGCAACACTACATGCAGAAATGTTGCGTAGAGGCACTGCTTCCGGGTATCATGTTGCATAATCCACTAAGACTAACACAAAGCGATACCCCCATATAGATCGATCTAATGGCCTGATGAGATCCACACCAATTCTTTCGAAGGGAATCTCGATCAATGGTAAAAGGCGCAATGATGTTTTTGGAGTGGCCGGTGGACATTCTGGCAGACATGCTGGGCACCACCTGTGAACATTACCACGAATGCCCAGCCGATAGACATGTGCCATGAGTTGGTTCAGTGTTTTATCCTGACCTAAATACCCACCATGGGATTATGATGAGCCGCATGGAATAAAGGTTCCCTGCGGCACTTCAGGACCAACAACTGGGTCATTTCTTCTCCTGTGCGAGTGTCCTGTGTCACTTGATATAACCTATCTTTAATAACAGAAAAGTACAGGAAGGAGAGTGCAACGTTAGGCTGGAAGTTTTGACTCTCACTTGGTCAAAAGCGTTTCTCAGAGTCTCATCTTGTTACTGCTCCAACGGGAAATCCCAAAGGGATATCCCTGTGGACAGTGGAGGGACAGAACCCTCCCCACCTTCTATGTCCCACTGACACTGATGCTTCTGGAAATGCCACCAAATGGTCTTCCGCCAGCCAGACAGCCTCCTCCAGCGACGCCGCGTGGTGTCATTGAACCCAGGATGAAGTCCCTTGATGAAGCTGAACAACGAACTGCTTGAGCACTATTCAGTCGATGATGTCATCAGCATCGCAGTCCTCTGTCAGCAGCCACTGTCAGCAGGCATCTCGGAGCTGTTGGTCAATGGCAAACAGGCAGCCGACCTCAGTGAATGCCAGTGCACGGAAGTGCTGGTGATGTTGCTCTGGGATGTGCCTAACCCACTGCCAACTAGCCCACTTCAGGTCCAGATACTCCAGCAAGATGGTGGCTGGGAACTGCTGGGCTGCGAGCTGGGCTTCCCCTGACAGGAGCAGCAATAGGTGGACCACCCTCTGCGAGGTTGGCCATGTGCATGCTTCTGCGACAGATTTAAACAGCTCCACAAAAGCTTCTGGATCATCCTGTGGATCCATCTTAAACAGTGGAATGTGCAGTTTGGCCGCAGTATCTGTAGGAAAGGCTGCTGGAGTAACCACTGGCTGGATCAGGCTCCGGATCACCTGCCAGTCCTCCACCTGGGCCTGGAGCAGAGCCCGGAAGTGCTGCTCCTGCTCTGCGCACTGCGAGATGAGGGCCTGATGTTGGCTTTAGTGGATGTTGACGAGGGTCTGGAGGGTCTCGGTGACTGGCGTGGACTCCATGACAGCGTTTCTCCTCAATTCCCGTGTTTCGGCACCAGTGTAACACTCTCAAGGTTTTTGGGAAATGAGGACATGGGAGACAGGCTTGACAACTCAAGGTGCATTTTATTTGTAATTTAAAGATCACTTTTCAGCTATTTTATTTCATTCTCTTTTGCACACATGCGCACATACACGGTGCTGGGTAGCTCAGCTCTCTCTCTCTTTCTCTCTCTCTCTTTCTCTAGTTACTGGCTTCTCTCTGAAAGAACACAAAAGACACACATAAGTAAAACACCAGTAATCAAACACAGGTGAAACTCATCACGTGTTATCTGCTGGTCCTACCTCACTCCTCGCCACCCACAGCTGATGCTTGATCATGCCCCCGCTGCCACAATACATATTTTACATATAGTGACAAAACTTTTCACTTTCCTGCATAACTGGTGCCTAGATGCTGTGCTGCACATGAACTCACAACATTGGCTGACACTTTGTGCACATTCCAGTTTGTTGGAGTCACTCCCATGGGCCAGGCCATTACTTTTGAGGTATAAATTAGCAAAATTAGTAAAAAATTTCTCGCTATAAAATCAATGCAGGCTTGTTTTGGTTAAAATCCAGTCAGCACATTATTACAAAGGAGGATTATGTATGTATTATGGATGTATTTTGCTTACGCTTAAGTCAACAGCAGACCAGAACAGAAAGGCAGTTAGCTTGTGTGAGCATGTGGGGTATTCTCTTGTTTCTAGCTTAATCTCACTTTATTTTTTTTATGATTCACAACTTCCAGCTTCTTAAAGGTTCTGAGTAGGTGGGTTGATTTAGTCTTCTTTTAATGTGACTTCTGTCAGAACCTGAGACCTCCCAGCATGCTTTGGAGAAAGGTTCAAAACAGGAAAAAACAAAAACCAATCCTGGCATCTCAAAAGTGAATCCATCTTTGTTTTATTGCCTTGCAAAGATCAGCTTGGATCCTCTCCTCTACAGTCACTTCGCTATGTGTCAGACCTCACTCTCCCCTGTGATGCCACCACTATGGGAAGGAGTTTCCTTTTAAAACTGTTCTACCACTAGCCTATACACAAATCCTGTTTGCCATTAATTTCCCAAGAGAAATTGGAAAACTGATGTCTAATTAGCTGAAGTAGGCTTTCCCTTAGAGCTTTTGAAGACACTCACAGATCACAAGCTCATCTCACAGCTCTGTTTTCCCTATAAAGCACTCATATAAGGCATGTGAGTGGGTTGTCTTGGGGTTAAGAAGTGCTGTGGGTTAGTGAAGGGGTTTTAAGCACTCCTTTTCACATGACCAGTGCTGTGAATTGTCATGGCTGGTAACTGGAGAGCTGCTGAAGGAACAAGCCCTGATGATTTATGGTAGGAGTAAAGGCATATTCCATAAACATTGACACATACACACCAGCTGCTATCCGGCTTTCCTGAGCCAGGGTTGTTTTAGAACAACTCTGTGCTCTAGGTGTCATTCTTCGTCTCACACATATGCCCACACGAACACACTCTTTTTCCTTCTCACTCACTCACACTCATATAAACAGATGCCCAAGATCCAATCTTACAATATATTCTCATATGCTTCTGTTCTACTTATTATACCACTTTATTATACATTTGCATAAATCATGCAATTACATTGTAATTTAGTATGTATTTATATACATAAAATATTCACAAATGAACAAAAAGAGTTAACAGAGTCAGGAATACTCTCATGAATTTCACTTTATAAACATTTAAACCTCAAAAATGTAGTGTATATAAAGTCTACACATACATGTTAAAATGGAAGATTTTTTGTGATGTAAAAAAAGAAACCAAGATAAATCTTGTCAGAAATTTCAAGTGGAAAATTAATAGAAACATTTTAGGGGGAGAAAAGGAAAAAGAAAATGTACAATAACCTGGTTGTATAAGTGTGCATTCTCTTTTATAATGGGGCATATGACTATGGGGAAGCTATGGCCTAAAGGTTAGCGAAGCAGCTTTGGGACCAAAAAGTTGCGGGTTTGATTCTCTAGACCAGCGGGAATAGCTGAAGTGCCCTTGAGCAAGGCATCTAACCCCCAACTGCGGTGGGTATGTCAGGGTCTTGTTGTATGTCACTCTAGATAAGAGCATCTGCTAAATGCCTGTAATGTAACCATTCATTCTCATGTTTGTCATACAGCTATTATCAATGCAGTGATTCTGATTGACTCCAAATAAAGATCAACTGTTTCTGTAAGATTTTCTTGCCATCTTTTTGGTTTCATCTGACTGTTGAAGCTGTTGTTGTGCGCACAGAGCTTACAAAGCATGTACATGAGCTCATTGTTGAAAGGTGTCAATCAGGAGAGGAATTTCCAAAAGGAATTTATAAAATAATTTCTAATTGTATGGGGTAGGGTGGCTAGATGGAAACCCTAGATCTCTAGAAATAATGTCCAAGCCCACCTAAATCACCTCAAACCATGTGACAACCATGTGAACTTTTTAGGCGTAATTCTAAAAGATATGTTTGACTCAAAAACAAGACAGCTTATAGCCCAAATAGAAACTGTCAGATATGCAGGCGACAGATGGATATAAGAGCAATAGAGAGTTTATTGCAGTAAAGCTGGCAGACAAATTCAAATCGATAATCAAAGGCAGTCATTCAACAGGCAATGGTCAGGTGAGGCACAAACAGGATATCAAAGGCAAAGGCAATAAGCAGTAATCAAAGAACAAACTGGGTCAATAACCAAATCAACAGCACGAATCAACAAAGGCTCAGTAAGGTCAGGTTCGAGAACACGGAGTGATACTTCGCAAAGTCCTTGTGCTGTGATGGTGCTTATATACAGAGCAGTGATGAGACTGTGATCAGGAACAGGTGTGTGTGATATTCAGTAATCTGGAGACGGAGAACGGTGAGGTGCAGGATGGTTGTTGTAGTCTGTGGCGGTCATGTTTGAAGCCCGCTGCGAACTTTGAGCAGGTGCAGACGTGATAGAAACATACCTACAGTGAAGCATGGTGGTGGTGGCAGCATCATGTTGTGGGGCTGCTTCTCGTCATCTGGAACTGGGGCTTTAGTCAAAATAGAGGGGATCATGAATGGCGCCATATATTTCAGCACAAAACCTGCAGTTCTCTGTTAGATAGCTGAAGATGAAGAAAACGTTCACCTTCCAGCACGATAACGTCCCAAAACACAAATCCCAGTCAACAAAGGAATGGCTTCAGAAGAAGGAGATCAATGTTTTAGAATGACCCAGTGAGAGCCCAGATCTAAATCCTAGCGACAACCTGTGGAATGACTTGAAGAGAGCTGTGTACAAGAGATCCCCTCACAATTTGATAAGTCTGAAGCATTTTTTCAAAGGAAGAATGGAATAAAATGACCAAATCAAGATGTGTTAAGTTGGTAGACTCTTACCCCAAAAATACTGAGTGTTGTATTACAAGAAAAAGGTGCTTTAACAAAATATTAGTTAAGAGGTGTGCACACTTATGCAAACAGGCTATTGTAAGGCTTTTCCTTCTTTCTACCCATAAAACATTTCAATTTATTTTCACTTAAATATTTTTTTGGATATCACATCAAATGTGGAAAACAATCACATAATTTATCTTGGTTTCATTTTTTAACATGACAAATGCCTGCAATTTTAACAAGGGTGTGCAGACTTTTTATATCTGCTGTAATTCCTTAGCGACTACTGTCATCCCACTGTCATACCAGAATCTGTTTCTAACATCATATTTATCATCATTGCCTGATACACACATCTGATCTCAGTATTGGAATGGTGCTTGCTTGCTCAGCTGTTTTAATGCCACCTGAAATGAGGAGTACTTAAAATGCAATATTTTGATATTCTGATTTCTGTTTCTGTTGCTAGGACGGAATGAGCTAATAGCACGCTACATCAAACTGCGAACAGGAAAGACGCGGACGAGGAAACAGGTGAGAAAGCACTTGGTTCTTTTACCAACAAATACTAGTGTATGCACAGTGTCAACCTATAATCTTAGACAGCACAGAATTGGATGAAATGGAAAAAAAACAATGGAACTTAATTAGACTGGCTGCTCACAGTGTGGTGAGCATGTGATTATTAGGCCCCTGTGGGCCTCTGTGCTGAAACTGAACCCAGTTATGTGATTTATGCCTGAGATCCACACACAGATGCTGCTGGATAGAATAACGGGCTCGCTGCTCAGCACCTCACATAGCCTGGCTTGTTAGAGCCATAACCAGCCGTTCTCTCATAATCAGCGCCACACTGCTCAGGGTTAGGCCCTGGAAACCGATAGTACTCTTTCCGGCCTTCAATATTGCTCCATCTCCTCCAGAATTGGCAACATACATGAGGCTTAAGCCCATTTTCCACAGAGGGAGAAGGTGGGAAGGAAGGATGGATGTAGGAATGCTGGAATTTGAGTGCAGGGATACTGCTCCGGAAAAGGGAGATCAGACACCTGTTCCTCAAATCTGGGATAATATCAGGGTGCCTATTTGAACACACCAAGTAATAGACAGATATACAAGAGTATAACAAACAACCCATGCAAAGGGCAGGTGAAAAACACTAGCATAAAATATTTGAATATTTATTTATAAAATGCATTTAGAATATTAAGCCTAACTACTGCTGTGGTAGTGTGTAATATTTAGATGAGCACGTACAACAAGCTAAAGTGATTATTTCATTACAATGGCACCTGTCAAGGGGTGGGATTTACAACCCCATTTCCAAAAAAGTTGGGGCGCTGTGTAAAATGTAAATAAAAGCAGAATGTGATGATTTGCAAATCATGGAAATCCTATATTTCACTTGAAAATAGTACAGAGGCAACATATCAAATTTTAATACTGAAACATTTTATTGGTTTTTGAAAAAAATATGCTCATTTTGAATTTAATTCCAGCAACACATTTCAAAAACATTGGGATGGGGCAGCAAAAGTTTGGAAAAGTTATATAATGCTAAAAAAAAAAAAGAACACCTGGTGGAACATCTCATAATTAATTAGGTTAATTGGCAACAGGTCAGTAACATGATTGGGTATAACAAAGAGCAGAAGTAAAGATGGGGAGGGGTTCACCACTCTGTGAAAGACTGCGTGGGAAAATAGTGCAACAATTTAAGAATAATGTTACCCATCGTAAAATTGTAAAGAATTTGGGGATCACATCATCTACAGTGCATAATATCATTAAAAGGTTCAGAGAATCTGGAGCAATCTCTGTATGCAAGGGACAAGGCTGAAAAACAATATTGGATGGCCGTGATCTTTGGGCCCTCAGGTGACACCACATCAAAAACAGACATGATACTGTAGTGGAAATCACTGCATGGGCTCAGGAACACTTCCGAAAACCACTGTCTGTGAACACAGTTCGTCACTGCATCCACAAATGCAAGTTAAAATCATATATAAACATTATCCAAAAACATTGTCATCTTCTCTGGGCCCAAGCTCATTTACTATGGACTGAGGCAAAGTGGTAAACTGTCCTGTGGTCTGACGATTTGAAATGTGAAACTCTTTTTGGAAATCATGGACACCATGTCCTTCGAGCTAAAGAGGAGAGGGGAATGCACAGTTCAAAAGCCACCGTCTGTGATGGTATGGGGGTGCATTAGTGCACATGACATGGGTAGCTTACATATCTGGGAAAGCATCATTAATGCTGATATATACAGGTTTTGGAGCAACATGCTGCCATCTAGACGACATCTTTTTCAGGGAAGGCCTTGCTTATTTCAGCAACCCAATGCCAAACCACATTCTGCATGTATTACAACAGCATGGCTCCATAGTAAAAGAGTCCGGGTGCTAAACTGGCCTGCCTGCAGTCCAGACCTGTCTCCCACTGAAAACATTTGCCTCATTATGAAACAAAAAATACAACAAAGGAGACCCCGAACTGCTGAGCAGATGAAATCCTATATCAGACAAAAATGGGACAACATTTCACTTTCAAAACTATAGCAATTGGTCTCCTCTGTTCCAAAACATTTACAGAGTGTTGTTAAAAGTAGAGGTGATGGCCAGGTACATGTGCATCATTTACAAGGGGAAGAGATGGCACCTGGATGCACTATGGGAAGAAGGCAAGCCAGCTGAGGCAGCGTGATGCTCTGGGCAATGTTCTGCTGGGAAACCTTGGGTCTTGGCATTCATGTGGATGTTACTTTGATGCATACCACCTAGCTAAATGTTGTTGCAGACCAAGTACCCTTCATGGCAATGATGTTAAAATTGCCATGACTTAATCACATGGGTGGGCTCAGAGTGGTATTGGCTAGTATAATTATCTATCTCTTGTGGTCATGTGTGTTGTCAAATGCAAGTACATGGTTATAATTCATGCACATTTAAAGCCACTTTAAGTAGTACCTCCAATTAGCTATTTTTCCTATTGCATTTGTTTATGGATTACATTCATAACATACTGTACCTCAGTGTCTTCTTTGTTGATTGTCAACCCTATTGTTATTATTATTACCTGACAATATAATGTTATAAAATGTTATATTTCATGTATAGCTTTTTGGAAACTGACTGTATCTCTTGTCCAGGTGTCCAGTCATATCCAGGTGCTGGCGCGGAGGAAGGCTCGGGAGATACAGGTGAAACTGAAGGTAGTGGCTCCCCTGAGATGGATCCACCCATTACCAAATTCTCACCCCTTCTTCACATTAACTGTGTTCATAAGTTTGATTGCGTGCGTTGTTCATCCATGATGTGACATTTGATCACCCTCTGACCTCTAAGTACACAAGGGTCAAGTTTACCCTCCTAGAGTTTCTATCTTTCCTCTCACGCTTTCATGTCTTTTATTGCACAGTATAGTTCACTCCCACTCCCACTGGCTGTCAGCCATCATAGCCCAGCTGTCAGAGCCCAGAACTGGTCACAAGGCTACCACTGACAGGCCTTTGAAATACATTTCTGAAACGGGGAACAGTGACAGACACACACACATGTCCATACTACGGGTTATGGTTGCACTGTTGGTCTGGTCTAGGCAGAAGAATGCATTGGCTTGTTGCGTTTCAAGGACTCTGCCGCTCCAGGACATGGACAGCTCATTTTAATCTTGCACTTTACTTGATTAACAAATCTTTACTCATGTTGCCACTGATTTGTTATGATTGGTTTAGTCTTCCAAAGCCACAATTAATTAACTGAGAATTCTACACTTAGAGGTTCACACATAGCTGTGGATCAGGATTTGCAACTGGTTCAAAGACAGAGTTTTTCCACTTGAAGTTTCTCCAATCTGGTCTGGGGTTTCATAATGCTGGAGCTTTGAGCTCTTAGCAGTTTGACCTCTAGCAGTAACAGGCAGCTTGTCATCACTAGGTGCAGTCTGGCAGGGCCATAAAGTTTAAATTCCTGCTCTCAAACGCCCACAGCAGGATTAGGACTGCTTCATTCAGGAAGAGAAACATACTCACAAACCTACTTTTGTAGTCTTGAAGAATTTGCAGATATATTTTATTTTATTTATTGTATTTATAGTTTAATGTAGTTACAAAAATAGAAGACAAGTAAAACAAGAATACACATACACAGCTAGGTTTATGATTAAAATGTACAACCCCAAATCAGAAAAAGTGGGGACGGTATTTTCAAATTGAAATTAAAACTGAAAACAATGATTTGTAAATAATATTTGACCTGTATTG
>JAOTRR010000012.1:18499203-18509468 GCA_028570945.1 Gogo arcuatus | reverse complement strand
AAAACAGCAGGTGTATGGGTGTACCTAATAAAGTGGCTGGTGAGTGTATATTCAACTCGCCAGGTACGACTTTGAGATCAGTTCGGAAAAACACTTCATATCCTATGGAATAGGAGCATTAGCATCACACACCAAGGCTGAGTGAAAATCCATTAGCACTCGCATTTAATTTACAAAAGAAAAGCCAATCGACTTACCCAGGACTCATGGTACAGAACAGTGAGCAGGTACATGGCGTAGTCATAGTTCTGCTGTCTCAGTGGACAACTGCGGAAACACAGTCACATGACACTTTAGACAATAAAAAAAATCCAAAATGAAGATATGAAACATTTTTACAATTAATAAGCTTATGTTAATTGAGTATATGGTTTTAAGTCTAAAGGTTATGATCATCGAATAGAACTAACTAACAAAATTATCATGTATCTACCATTTGAACATGTTGAATAGTCAATAAAAAGTTTGGAATCAATGTTCTCAAAAAAATCTAAAACCCCATTTTTTCCTGCAGATCCCCCCCTTTTTCCCCCCCACCAATGTGGTGATGCTGATGAAGACAGTGTGTTGATTCTGACCCAAACTCAGCAGCCTTGTCACAAACGCCCTGCAGAAGTCCAGACAGCAATCAGTTGTTTTCTACATAAAGTAATGAGCAACATTTCAGGAGCTGAGACAATGCAACTCAAAGTCTTGATGTCCTTCAATGGAGCCCTCCTTATAGCTCAATAATGACTTCACCTTCCCTGTTACATATCTGATGTATCAGCGGATGTTATGTCTACAGCCATGTCTGGGAGATTCCTCCAGACTGATAATGACCCAACAGTTGAACCTTATTCAACTCCAATCTCAGAAACTTCTGAAAAGCTGCCAGCTCTCAGACAACACTCACAGGCAACACCATTAGCTCTAAAGGAGGATTTGGACAGACGGCTCTTCCGCACCCGTTCTCCATGGCACGCGTTTTAGCCAACATAACAGATCACATGCAGATCAGGCTACCCCAAATGTCTGCCACTGATGCCTGTAATCATATTGCTGGTGGTCTCACCAGATGAAGGCTGACGCCCAGATGTGCGCTGCCTAAGTGCTGAATACAGATGCACTGACGACTGAAGACATTCTAGTGAACTTAGTGCATTGTGGTCACAATACACAAGTTGTTTAAATGCTAGCTTTGGAACAATCGCTCCAATATACAGAAGCTGCTCAATCTGTGGGAACACCTTGCTCCTGGGCCAGGATATGAGGTTTATGCACACCAACAAATGTAATTAACACAATCTATACAGTTGATTGCTGTGTGTGACTCTGTCCTGTGTGCCCAAGTTGCTTTTTGAGCCTGCAAGGTGTGGTGAGGTTGCAAGAACCCTCCACCTGTAGGCATCTGAGTGCACCCTCATGGGGCAAGTCCAAAGAGCGCCTCTACCTATGAAGGCATGGGTTAGCGATGAATGCTTTGAAGTCAAAAACACTGCTCACTGGCGCAGCATTAGGGCCTCGTCAATGTTAGACCCCAATAAACTTACTCTGACACAAGTAATTTGTTCTGTCTTGGACAGAGGCATGACTGAAAAAGTATACTGCAGTGTTCAGACAAGGGATCTACTTAAAGGGTTGAGTGTCCAGTTTAAAGACTTTTCATTAACTTGACAGCATTTTGGACATAATATCACTGTGATCTGGTGTAACATGGGCTTAAGAGGAACATTCAGTGGAAGCAAACAAAATTGCAATAATAATCTGACTGTTTTAATGCTTTTTTAAATATTCCATAAATCAACTTAATGTGCATGGAACTACATTAAAATAACAGCTGGTAAAAATCTCTTGCGACCACAGCGCATCTCAGGCGACTCACATGGGGTCACAACTCCAAGCTTGAGAACCGGAGCCTTACAGAGACTGCTGCTTTTTTTTTTTTTTTTTTAAATATAAACAGTGCTACAGGTTAAAAGGTGAGAATGTAGTGTAGGCTACCTGTCAGTGGTAATGGTGAGTATGTCTGTTTCTTTGTTGTAGCGCTCTCCACTCAGTTTGATCATTTTCTTCCTGGCATGATCATCTAGATTCAAACTGGACAGCTTTACCTGAGGCAATAAATAAATATTAATAGATACTTTTATTGTTTTTCATTGCAAGTCAAAGTACATGAATGTATTTACTGTACGAACGTATGGGATAAAATCATGGAATAAAAAACTTGAGCAAAATTGACAGTGTGTAAATATATATTTATCAAAAATAAAACCTCTAATTCAACCAGATTTACAACACAAAAAGTTTATCAAAGCATGATATAAAAAGAAAACATTCAAAGGTAATAAAACAAACAAAAAAACCTCATGCTGTTGTCTATGTAATACTGCCATGAAAAAGACTACACTACTGCTGGGATCAGACTACAGAATATTTTTGTCTTTCACAACAGTCACCATATGGTCAATCATAGTGCCATAAATTCTTTTCATGTCTTGGTTGAGAGCCTGGCAACACTACAAGTTTTACCCTGACCAATCATCGTTCATGTCCTTGTGTGTTGTCGGGGAGGAGGGTCAAGAACTTGTCAATGGCTATCAAGGAACACGTTATAGGAGTTGTCAAACTAGGCGAAAAAATACAAAAAAATTCTGACATGATAGACTTTTCGTTGGTGTGTCGTGGGGTGTCCTAGACGCCACATCGCTGTTCTTCAATTATGTCACACTACAAAACCTGTTCATTCATACTTGGGCCTGATGCTGGTAGTCTAATCTGTAGCCAGATCCTGGCTCAATACATATCAGACTCTGCTGTCTTTTCTCATCCAAACTTCCTTTTCTCTGCCATTTTGGTCAAGAAATCACTGGATTCATTTCAGCTCAGCTAGTTATAGAATTCAGATGCTAATCATGTTTTCAAATTTCACTGAAAAGCTAAATGACAATCAGAACAACCACAACAATTCAACTGATCAGCTGAGAACAGACGAGTGAGGTGTTAAGTCTTCCCTGTTCCACAAAGCCTCGTCAGGGTCAGCCAATCAGGAACATTGCTCATATCATGACATCATTACTCATCTAAGATCGAAGTTTCCTTTTTTGATTGAGGAAAAAGAGAGATTACAGCCATGTGTAGTTCCACATATGCTCACATCACTGTGCTGATGATGCAGAGAGGACAGCGTCATTTCACTTGTGACGTGCTTCAGCCAATTGTTTGGTTCCTGGCCTTCTCTTTCTAATCCAGAAGGATTACAGCAGATTCCTGCATCAGGGCCTTAATCTAACATCAAGTGTCACTCAAGCAGATGGTGGCAGAGGAACTGAAAACTATTTTTTTCCTGTGTTGATGAATGGAAATGTGTATTTATTATAAACATGATGTTTAAATTCAGTAAATAACATGTTTCATTTGTTTATAATTCACAATATGTCACTTGGCCATAAAGTTATTGAACAGGTGACTTTGCATTTAAGGATTTAACATTAACCAGCACACTGACTGCTAATTAAGAGGAATAAACTCTAAATTGTTACCAGTTGCTCAGGAATGATCACAAATTATACTGGGACTTTACAACCAAATAACCTTCAAAAAACAGAAAAGACATTTGAACATGTAGACAAGACTCACTGTGAGTGTGACAATTCGAGCATCTGGGTTCCTGAGCGATGGTCCAGCAGACACGTAGTCCTTAGTCTGTATCTGGATGGGGAAATGTTCCTTACACTTAGCATCAGAGTCCAGAGCAGCAGGCCACTCAGTGCAGAACGCTGCAGCGGAAAGAAGCAAAGAAAACACAACCTCAGAGTAGGCATGTAACTATTCACACAATTCATGATTCAATTCGATTCACGATATTGGGTTCATGATTCAATTTTCCCACAATATGTTTGAAAAAAAAAAAAATTAAATTAAGAAAATTTTATTACCAAAAAAAAAGCAACATTTATTTTCCTATTCCTTATCAACTTGAATATTCCTTTTGTTAATTAAAAAAAACTCTTGTGCTTCATTTTCTTAATAGCTAACAACAATTATTTACCCACATTTGTAAAGGTTGGAGTAAAATATAATCGCCTATTAACTAAAATATTCCTTTTATTAAAAATGAAAAAAGTTAATAACAAATAGGCCTTTTCTTAATAAAATTTTATGAACATTTATACAGCCTCTGTTTGCTTCTCTTTTCTTTAGCATTCACCAGTCTGTAAAAAGTTCCAATTTCTTGTTCAATCTATTTGTACAGTCAATCGCACACCGGCTCTTTCCCATTTTTGATCTGTTTTTGCAGCATTAGAGCTGTGTTACTTCCGCGTTGGGTGAAGTCGCATGCATTCCTGCTATCTGTACATTATCTGCTGTCGAAAGAACGCAATTACAGCGAGGAAAAACTAAGAGATTACACAGCCCGATAATAATCACGATAAATTTTTTGTCATCGATTCAAATAATAAATTTGTATCGTGATTTATTGTTGCACAATATAGCGTTACGTGCCTACTTCATTGTGTTCCTGACAGAGAAACAGTGTGAGCATCGAAACCAATAATATGCAATAGTGAACAAATATGTTAATTGTACCATCAAAATGAAGGACAGACTTATAAAATACATACATTTGAGGGCTTCACAGTGTTTCTTGATGGCAGCTGGGGTTAAGTGTAAGAAGTTTGGAATCTGTAAGATAGTGAAATGATGTTGATTTTCAAAAAGAAAGAAGAAAAAAAAAAAAGACCATACACACCTTAAATGCACAAAAATTGAGCCTTGCTACTTCAAATGAATCAGATTTGATTGAGAACTGCTTGATTTTTGTGCCACTAAAATGTATGGGTTTTTTTAGTAAGAAAAACTGCATTTAAGCTGTAGTGGTTTACAGCTTAACAAACTTTTACCTACTAAGATTTTAACCACCCGAACAGATTAAATAGCTAACAAACATCAACTGAAACGTAAATACCCTCAAGAGCTTCAGTTAATGTTCACATGAAACATCAGAATGGGGAAAAATATGATCTCAGTGGCTTGGACTATGGCATTGTTTTGGTGCCACTGCATTGGCTACAACAACAGAAGATGAGGGAAGTGTAACCAAGTAACAGGGAAGAAATGATACACGTGACTTTTTTTTTTTTTTTTGTCTGGTGAGTCTATTATAGGGCGGCACGGTGGTGCAGTGGTTAGCACTGTTGCCTCATTGCCTTTCTGTGTGGAGTATACATGTTCTCCTCGTGCCTGCGTGGTTTTTTCCCCCGGGTGCTCTGGTTTCTTCTCACAGTCCAAAGACATGTGGATTAGGTCAACTGGCTACTCTAAATTGCCCACAGGTGTGAATGTGAGTGCAAATGGCTGTTCGTCTCTGTGTTAGCCCGCGATATATTGGCGACCTGCCCAGGATGTGCATGTGTCTAACCACCACTTACTAAAATGACAATGTCTGGGCAGTGAAACACAAAATAACCTTTGCCAATGTTCAGTGGCAACAAGCACTGTTCCAGGAGTTTGAAAGGATTTAGCTGCATTTGCGCAGACAAGATTTTCAACAGAAATTAGAATGGATTTGTTAGATTAGTTGAACTGCTTAGTAAACAGTACAAATGAACTGAATCAACTATTACAGTACAATATGACTTAGCATGAATGCATTGAAAACAGTTCACTCGCTTTGTGTTCTGCTTGCACACATGCTTTGGCAGAAACAAAGATGGTCTCCTCTTCCTATAACATTTGGTCCACTTGAAAGCAAAAACAAGGTCTTCTTCTGATTCATTTTGAGAGAACATTAACCTTTGCACCCCCCCAGGCTATGAAAATAATGAGATTAAAATACGCTTGCATAAAAGGTGACACTACATTTTAACCACCATTTATAAAACCAGAACAACAAAATGAAGAAGCTAGTCACAGCTTTTCTGGCAGCTATTCTCACCTTTATAAGTTCAAGATTGCCCTTTTTCTCAGGAGGCACCCCTCTTTTTACCGGGTAGCCCATTCGCACTGGTAGTGGCACAGCATCAGGTTTAAAAGACTTAGCAGTGGGATAAACTGCAGTCCAGTCCTGATCCACCACCATCCGCTCTGTCCGCGGTTCTCCAGCCTGCATAATCACAGAGGGGAAAAAAAACCCCTGTATGATTTCATAGCAATATCTGTAGATACTGAAAATACAGGTACCTGGAATTTTGAAGCCCTAACTGGAATGTTCTAAGAGGCAGATTATAGTCTATAAAGAAATAAAATCAGCACTTGCCACACGTCTTGGTTTCCTCAGACCTCGACTGCTCCTCTCTAGTAAACCTGAAAAGGAAATAAAGACAGCTGTGAAAATGGTTGAAGCGTTAATGTGTCATTAAAGGTTATCACTACTAATAACACAGCTAACTTAATCTGTTGTGATTGTAGTTCCATTACTTTTGGCTAAGGCTTAAAAAAAATGCATTCATTCCTTTTATCTGCCTTGTTAACTGATGTTGGTGTAGGTGGTCCAGTGTGGTAAAAATGCAGGCATCAGTATGAGGAGAATAACTGGTCCATATGATAGGGCAACAATAGGAGTGGTTTCTGTTGTCACTATGGTTACAGATATTTGACTAGCGTAAGATGAGAGCTGACTCCAGAGCTGTCCCTAATGGTGCCCTAAGGCATGCGGTCCTCATCCAATTCAACATTTTGGTGACAGAGACAAAGTGAATATGTTTCTTGAAAGTGTGCAATTTCTTTTCTTTTTTTTTTTTTAATGGGCATTTGGGACACAGCATCTGTTCAATGCAGTGCACAGTTCCTGGTCTTGGAGTGCCCACTGTACTGAACATGTTAGAGTTTTCCTTGCTTTAAACCTCTTCAATTCAAGAATCACAGTTGATTAGCTGATTGGTTGAAGCAGGTGTGTTAAAGCAGGAAAAACAACGTGCAGGAAAATGTGACAGGACAGAGGGTTTTCTAGGATCAGGGTGAGAGAACCTGGGTCCTTACATTACATCACATTAATAGTTATGATTATCAGTCCTAAACACTGTATGCATGTTTATGAGTCTGTGTTAGATGAGAAACTAGCTAACAGTCTACTGATCTGCACTATGAGTCTTCCCTTTTTAATTCAAACTAAACCTACAGTTTGTATGGACCCCATTTCCGCCACTTGAAAAAAAAAAAAAGAAGTTACATAGTATGTCATAATAATGAGAACGTATCTCATTACTATGAATTAGTGTCTCATAATTATGAGATACTATGTTATATTTATGACATAACAATGAGAACATTTTCTCAAAATTATGACTTAATAGCTCATTATTATGAGATATTAACTCACAATTATGAGATACCTAATTTAATATTCAAGATTCAAGAGAGCTTTATTGTCAATATGTCCATATACAAGTATACAGTGCACTGAAATATTGTTTCCCTCAGGCTCCCCATGGTGCATTTACAGAGAAAATAGAAGACTACAAAATAAGGTATATAACTAACTAACTAACTAACTAACTAACTAACTATCTAAACATATAGCTATCTAAGTAAAATAAACAACATAAATGACAAGACAAAGACAGGGGCAAAGTGGCAATTGTTCATTTATGTGCAAATTTTCATTTTAATGCAAAAATAAAAGAGACTGCAGTTCAGTTTGAAGAGTTCATGTTTTTTCAGGACATTACAACAAGACAAGACAAGACAAGTGCAAAGTGAGCATTGTGCATGTGCGTGCAAATAGGCAGTGTAGTGCAAATGGATCAGAAATGGATGAGAAAACTGTAGTTTCAGTTTGAACTGTCAGTCCAAATATTATGATCACAATATATGATCATAATAATGATCATAATCGTTATTACGAGATATTAAATCATAATTATAAGATATCATCTCATTGTTATGGTAGCAGAAACGGGCTTACAGTGTTTTGCATTTTCACATGTGCACTTCTGAGCTAAACTGTGTTCTTGTGTGAATATAAAAACACTGTGCTCTGAATGGGAAAACCATCACTAACTAGTGATTAGCTATACGGTGTCTAATGCATATCTTATCTGAAAGCTGCATGCATTAGCACTAAACAGTGAACTAAAACACTGGTACAGTCACTGACACTGTCCTATCACTCAAATACTATCCAGAGATCAGACATCACACAGCTAATAAGAATCAAACTCTCACCTTGTCTCTCAGAGCCATGGCTCGTCGGTAGTCCTATGGAGTATGCAGCTCTTTGGTTAGACACAATAAGTGTGTAAAATCCGTAACTTTTGCAGTTGAACCTAATTAAGGACGACAGCACAGGGCTGAGCGCGGAAGCCGCCATGATGCGTGTGTCCAAGAATGTCACGTCATGTTAGAGGGCGTGCAGATGCACTGAGCTGCAAATCATCACAACATCCAGTCTTTGGACTAAATGCGATATAGAACTGCGCCTTGCACAGCGCGTAACGGCGTAGCGAAGCAGCGTAGCAGCGTACTACGGTGGCCCAGACGGTACATATCCGCACCTGTCTTTAAATAAAGCACATACATAAAATGTTCATCGCTCACTCTGTCCACGCTACAGGACATGTAGGCTGCAATAGGACAAAGTGCTAGCCCTGAGGAGCACACAAAGACGACTTTAAATAATTAGTTCCACTCTGCTGTGATTTTGTCAAAACCTAGCTCCAAAATGTATCATAAATGTATTGAGTGCAAATTTTATAGACTACATAAAGTATGGCATGCAGAATTCTCAGTTTTCAGCCCATGTATGTACAGTTTGTACTGTAGCCTGTGTGTGTGTGTTAAATCCATGTCTCCTTACTGTTTTTCTTGAACCTGAGCATTAAATCAACTCTGCTGCTGTCTTCAGGAAATGAAGCTACACAATCCTTCCAGGTGAAAATGAAACTCGTCCTGTATCTGTTTAAAATTGCAGCTGTAATGTATTGTATTTTCAGTTTGTTATATATAGTGTGTTACAGTTATAGTGTGTATTATTATCTGGAGACTCGTCAGTAGTTATTATAACAACAAGAAAGGAATCTTTTTTTCTCATGTCTTTTTTTTCTTTATTTTCACTGATATTGTGATGCTCACTGATGAGGTCGCTTTGAAAGTCCAACCATGTTACCCAAATTACAGATTAAAAGTAAATTACTAAATAAAAATAAATACGAATATTTATATAGCTTTAGAATGTCCTTAATGTCCTCACAACATTATTATTGATGCATTATCATTGTGTATCATTGTGTATTTGCTCATTTTATAATTAAAGAAAACGTCACCATTTTCTATATGTAATAACAATATGCAGCTAATCAGAAAAGAAAACATAAAAAGAAAATAGTGTTGCCTGTGATGGTTAAACCTGTTTTCTTAAATTTAATGTTGAGGTTATTGTTAATCGACAAGGGTTAAATAAAAACCTTAAAAATAAATCATGAGTCAGTTTTGTGTCAGATAATCCAGGTTACACAGAACAGAAAGGGTCAAATACGGTAGTTCTTACTCTAGGTAAATGTGGCAGGTTGATCAGAGTCAACAGTCAATCAATAAAGAGAGAACAGGAGCTTGTGGACTCCAGGATGCATGGATGAGTTTTATAGTAAAGGAAAAGTCCACCCTGAGAAACATTCAGTATGTTTATAAAGAAATACTTAGCGCTTCTGTTGCTAATTTGTTGGTTGGTGCTGTATTTGCGTTATTCCTATGAGAAGTTGGTGCTTGTGTGGCACTCTGATGTCACAGGGAGACAGTTACAATGAGAGAAAACATTTCAACAGTTTCAAACATAAATGATAACCAAGTTGAAACAAAAAATGTTAGTTCATAATTTCATTATAAAATACATTGTGGACACCACTAAAGATCATATGTCAGTTATAAAGTTCATGCAAGGTGTATTTATATGTATATATTTAATATGTAGGTTGTTTTTGTTCTTGTAATAAGTTTTTTTTTTAGCAGAAAAAGAAGATTGCGCATAATATACTATCTTTCGTCAGTCTATACCTTTCCTTTTAGATTTAATCTCCATTTTATTTGTTTTTGCTATCTCTACTTTTACTATCAGTTGTTTCACCTTTGAATAAATTTACATAATTCTTCTATTCTTTTTTCCACCACTGGACCACAGGAGAATGTGGCTGTGTTTGTGATAAAGTGACTGAAGGATGACAGACAGAATTAGGAGGAGATTCATGTACCATCATCAGATACATCTAGTAGTGTTTAATGTCAGAGTGACACCTGACATCTCTGTGTGTGTGTGTGTGTGTGTGTGTGTGTGTGTGTGTGTGTGTGTGTGT
>JAOTRR010000012.1:18410796-18425175 GCA_028570945.1 Gogo arcuatus | reverse complement strand
GCAGAAATATAGAAAATTCTAAAGGGTTCACAAACTTTCAAGCACCACTGTATGTCTGTGTGTTTGTGTGTATGAGAGAGAGAGAGAGTCATGGCATAAAGAAGACCCATTTCCTAAACTTACAGAAATGCAAGTAAGTTCAGGGGTTTTATAAGGTCAAAGCTGGTGGAAGACCTCGGGGTGTAATGCGCTGCCGTATAGCAATAAAAGTACTGTAATACACTCACACTCTCATGTCATGTTGGACAACAAGAATGTAACGTTTATTCTAAACTATATGGACTGTAAACTTTAAAGAGGAAGAATAACATACATCTTACACATTTTCTGTCTAAACTGCTAGACAACTAGAAGGGATCTTGCCAGGCTCAATTTGTATCTATTCAGTAATATTTATAAAAATATATATTCAATTAAATGTTAGAAAAAGGCAAAAATTGTGACAAAATTGTGCTTAATATAAATATAATTATGATTATTATTAATCTAATTTCTCATCCTTCTGAGCCATTCTGCCACTGAAGTCCTTTTAGTTCATCTTTATACTCCAGAACTACAGGTTGCTAGTGTGCATGTGCCTATGCTTGATCAAAAAGTATCCCATGCCTCAGAGACTCGACTCACAGTGGAGGCTGAAACACATATGGCACACAATCGGACTATCAAATGATTAAATCTAGAGCTTTGTGATATGTGGCTAATACACTTCACTAAAGGTCACAGCGACAGCCTCAAAAGCTTCAAAAAGATTACACAGCACAATAGCAGATTAAGATTACAAGTCCTTTTCTTACTTAATTATAGCTAAGTGATCCACCTTAACTATTCTTCCTGTAAGAGCCTACATATCAGAGTATATTCTAACAAATGACCTTCCTTGAGGACTTACAAAGGGGATTGTTTTCATTAATGTGTTTATTAAGATTACTTTCAAAGCCAGTATGTTCCATCTAATTTAGCAGCACTTTGTTTTAGCACCACCACACAGACAGACTTTCTCAAAGTGAGTTCACTAAAGTCAGGGTTAACCTACATACAGTAGGTTTCTTTTCTTTAAGAGTTGCTAGAAATAGTCAGTTTGCTGAATTATTATAAAGGGACTGTGTGCACTACATGATCATAGAGTCTGACTGTGACATAATCAATACTAGTATACTTAATAAAATGAAGTGAGAAAGAAAGGAAAGGATGTTTTTTGTTAAAGTATATGTATTGTTCAATCTAAACTGAATAAATTATTATAAAATGATTTTGATTAGAATTTTATGTAGAGTGAAATGTTTGTTTCATTCTTGTGCTGTGACAAAGGTATTATTACTGAACTGAAAATTCTAAGGTCTTTGAACAGTCAAAAGGTAAAAAAAAAAAAAACCAACTATTGAACTGTTCCTGTTCGGTGTATTGTGCTGTATTTTTAAAACAATTTTTAAGGTTTTTTTTTTTTTTTGGAATATATATAAAATAAAGGAAAATGGGGTGGAGAGGGGGGCTAATCAGCCCTTAAGGGGCCAGTTAGTGTCATCTGTTGGCCAGTGATGGTAGTCTTCACGGTCAAAGGGTTACATAGACTAGAAAAAGACATGTAATTGCATTTCATTAAATAAACAAGATAACAGTCCTGACAGCATGTTGCTGCAGCAATTTAATGAAAAAAAGGGGGGGGGGGGAATAATTATTTCCATATGGAAAAGCATTTCTCTGATGCTTTGCCTTGACCTTTTTTCTTCCATATGCCGACAGTAGCAAATGTTTGGGTCTACAGCAACCTTATAATTCATTCTTGGATGCAGTATATACAAGGGCAAACTCATCTGCATCTGAAATGGGCACAGAGAAACATACTGGCAAGGAAATAAAGCTGTTCACATGGCCTCAAAAAGTTTCCAGTTTATCATTGCCTTCATACTTTTTAAATTATGTGGACTTGAGAAGCCTTCAAGTGTTTTGCAAACGTTAAACCTCAACCAGGGGTGATCTTGGCAAATTGAATTTTATTTTCAAAAAGGGTAGAAAGTATTACACACAGATTGTGTTTTAGATTTTTAAAACACACACACACAAAAATCAGATTCCTCCATCCTCTTTCAGGAACTGGTGGTGACATTAGATGGAAGGGATAAAACCTCATATTTATAAGGTTTGCTTGACAATTGTAGCATTTGAGTAATACATTATATCACAAGGTCCCATTGAGAGCATAATAAGAATGATGTGATTTGTCAGTGATGTGGGCTGAAAAATATCAGCCCAAATGGAGAGCAGATGAAGTAGGTGTTTCCCTCTGTGTAATCAAGTGACACAACTGTCTCTGTTAAACTGCATATATTTACAGTCTGGGGTAGAAAGAAATCAGCTCCAGCCTCATTTCTTCTTACCATTCTGCATATTTTTATTTATAGTCTGTTTACTTTTACTTTTTACTTACCACCATGGTGCTGTTGAGCTTGCTTCCACAAAAGTGCAATAATCCATCATAAAACATTTGTTATCCACAAATAATCTGATGTGGATACCAGAAATGAAACCTTATCTGGATGTCTTTCTCTTATCAGCTATTTTTCAGCTGCCCAGAAACTCACCTACTGCTGGAATGGCCACAGGCAAACAGAATCATGTATCAGTTTTGTCACTGCAAGGAAATAAAATTACCTGTTGGTAACTCTGAATGTCCTGAAACTCTGAAAACCTGAAAAAGGTATGACTTTATTATAGCCTTTATATAGACATCTTACAGCTGCAACCAAGGCAGTAACCTTGCTGATCCTGTCTGATAAGAAAGTTATTAAGGGTCAGTCTTCCTGCCAGTACTGACTACTAGTCCCATTATAATTATGGCGTTTACTTGTTCCTCACAATGGCTCACCTGGCCAGCTGAACTGGTCTTTGCATACCATTGTATAATTTCCATTCATTTATTTATTTATTTATTTATTTATTTATTTATTTATTTATTTATTTATACAAGGAGCACAACCTAAACATTTGCATTCTTCTACGCACACAGTTTTTTCTGTTGAAGAGCAGCCACACTGCCTTCACACAAAGCAGGCTCCATTATGGTATGCAAGTATGTTTTTGTGTTATATATCTTGGTGGGGACTGAATGCCCCCACATGGATAGGAATATTTGATACTTTTGATCTTGTGAGGACATTTGGCCTCTCGTCTTCTTCTTCTTCTTCTTCTGCTTCTTCTTCTTTTTTGTTTGTTTGTTTTCCAAAAACTGCAGCTTTTATTTCCTTTAAGGATTAGATTAGATTTAGGTGTAGAAATAACATTAATAAGCTGCATTAATAATTATATCAGTGGATGGATCAATGTGTGTGTGTGTTCTTGTTTAAAATGGTGTCTGCTGCAAACCAGCGATTCCTAAAAGGGATTACTCATTCATTCGGTAATCTTCAGTAACCACTTTATCCCGGTCAGGGTCATGACAGATCTGGAGTCTACTGTATCACTGGAACACTGGGCACGAGGCAGAAGAATTCACCCTGGATGGGATGCCAGTCCATCACAGTACACCATGAGCACACACTTTCAAAAGCAATTAAGCATAGCCAGCACATGTGTATGCTTTTGGACAGTGGGAGGAAACTGGGGAACCCAGAGGAAGCTATTAGGAAACTATTATTAAACCTCATTCTAAACAATAAACAGTAGTTAAATGATATGTTGAGATAAGGTTCTACCTGACAGTTTGGTGATTTTTAACACGTTGAGTTAAAGCAAACACAACATTTTACATACTGTATACATTATACAGACTGGCCAAAAGTTTGGTGCTGTAATAACCTCCAGTCTTCTAGCAAGATTTTCCACTAGATTTTGTAATGTGGCTGTGTGGATTTGTGCTTATTCAGCTACAAGAGCATAAGTGAGATCAGGCACTGATGTTGGGTGAGGAGGACTGGGGTGCAGTCAGCATTCCAGTTCATCCCAACGGTGTTCAGTGGGGTTGAGCTAAGGGCTCTGTGCAGGACACTCAAGTTCTTCCACCTTGGCAAAGCATGTCTTCATGGAGCTCACTTTGTGCACAGGGGCATTGTCATGCTGGGACAGGTTTGAGCTTCTTAGTTCTAGTGAAGAGAAATTGTAAAGCTACAGCATACACAGGCATTCTATATAATTGTGTGCTTCCAACTTTGTGGCAACAGTTTGGGGAAGAACCACATATGGGTGTGATGATCAGCTGTCTTTTGGCCATATAGTGTATATTATATGGATGTAACAGTATAGGACTATACAGATATGAATAAGAGGTGCACTATTTTTTTTTTTAAAGAAAGTTTGCTAGAAAGGTTCACAGGGCATCTGGTTGAGACTAGAGATGTGTATTCAGATTGGGATCCCATCCCATGGATGCAAGAAAAAAAAACAAGCGAGCAGTCAGATCAGCTTGTAGAACAAACCAAGACTATGTTAACATGAATGTGTAGTGCTGCGCAATGCATTTACAGCATCCTTTGTAAATGCGTGGTCCGGGTCACGGTGGTTTAAATGAGGCTACTAGTTTATATTTTGGGAAATAGAGGCAACTATATTTGTTAGAAAATATCACAGGTAGGTACAAACAAAAGTGATTGAGCATGATTTAATAAACAGTCTCATGCACATCTCTGGTTGAAACCAGTTATAAATTCAAGGGATATAGCTGAGGTTTAGGAGCTGTCAGACTCAGAATTTACAGACCATACTGACAGTGCTGGTACTACTGCTGCTGTTTTTTTCCATTGTGTCACATAGTGTCATAGTGGTTTAAAAAAAAAAAAAAAAAAAAGAACCCTTTCCAGTTTAGGCTATGCCCACTTAGGGTTTAACTCCAAATACAGATATCAGTATTTGAAGCATTAAACAGATACAGATATACACAATGGCACTGCCTTACACCCAGCATAACAAAAACAGCTTTTACAGACCATATCAAATATATATTTAAATAACTACTCTTTTCTGTATCATTTGCATAGTGTTCTTTCTGTAAACAGTAAACATGATGAAATACATGGCAGTATGTTTAATATCCTGTAGGCATTCTGCTCAGCTTCAGTTTCTCAGATGATACACAGACAGGGGACACTTCCTGAGTGAGCCACAGTGTCTCTGGCATTTCAAATGACTTCACTTATGAGGACAGTTAAAAGTACACCTCACGAAGCTTTATCAAAGCTGTGTTTAGTTTGAGTGTGCCGTTTATTTTTATAATAATGTCAGTTCAGGAGGTCAGTGCACACAAGCAGAGAGTTAGTGACATGTAAGTAAATGTATTTGTTGTTGATTTTACACATTGATGTTCATTTAATTTAACACGTGTTATGATTCTGCTCAGCTTCTTCATACATTTTTTACTTTACAAAAATCCTGGTGTGGTCTTGGATACCGTCTTTGATATGAGGAACGTACTGTAGTAAAGTATGTTAGATTATTAATAGCTGTAAAGCTCAGAGGACTGTCTGGCCTGCATTGATACTCTAACTTATTTTGCAGACGCTCGTACAACTCAGATTTGTCTACAAGAGAACTTTGGACATAGGTATTATTACACCAGATTTCATATCCTCATGGCAGTCTTCATTGTCTGTCCTCATTTGAACTAGTTGTGTCTTGGCCCTTAAATAGTAACCACACCGTTTCAGTTGAGGTATCCTTCCTTAAGGACAGAGGTCAAACAGCAGCTTTAGCAAAAACGATGGCTCCCTGGGGCCTACTTTTTCATCAGATCCTTGAGAGACATATGGAGTTTTGTGCTAATGAATTATGTCATCACTTAACCTAAAATATAATATTAGCTCTAGAATTAATGTATGAATTTGTGTTTGTATTTGTTTCAGACAATTTCTGGTTATTAATGTAAACCTGGGCTTGATATTCACTTAGCAGCACATCAGCCAGTGTGACAATTTTTTTTTCAAATTTAGTAGCCAGTCAGCATTATTAATAACCTACACACTGTAACCCCAAAATGTATACTGAACAAAAAATATAAACGCAACCCTCAACTATTTGAAAGATATACACCCATTTACAAACGTAATTAAAATTTCAGAATGTTTACATTAAATTCTGCACTCTTACCAACACTGATAAACTCCTCATTCTGATAAGCCCCCACTTCCCAGTAGCAAATTAATCTTGGGGTAACTACCTCCCTCCATCTCAGGGACTACTCACTGTGATCGCACGTATAGTGTGAACATTTCAACGACACTATTTTCTCAGTCTGTGGGTGATTGCGGAAGCTCCAGTATTTTCAAGCATGTTTAATGTTCTTGGTGATGAATCACATAGAGTGAAACCCTTGTGACTATTTACAAGAACAGCACTGAACAACAGTCAATGAGAGACTGAGAGGAAATCAAATTCTTCTGCTCTCATGTGCAGCAGATCCTGAATCCTGTTTATCATCCATATATTTGTGGGGGTAGGTGATGGCAAAATGTCAAAACAATGATAATAATGCTTCTATAAGAAACTATTTAGCATGGCACACCCAAATGGTTGTTAGGAACAGCAATATTTCCTGCCAGCACACAGTATAAAAATAGCTATGTTTTTCCACTATACCTCCAGTTCTTGTTTCAGAACAGACAGTCCTCACTGTCTTTGTCTTCCCAATTAATAATTCCTCAACATATTTTTCTACCAAATGAAATGGATTCATTAGGCTCCTATTTAGTGTTTTCAACTGATTTGTGGATATAAATATCCCCAATTTCCACAATAGTATCTTAGACACATGTCCTTCACATGCATCAGGTTGTTGATTGTTGTCTGTGGACGACATTGTTCCACTCTTCTGCTATAGCTGTTCAAAGACATGTAACACCATGGGTTGTACGCACCCATCCAGAGCATCCCAAAGATGTTCAATGGGGACATGTCTAGTGAGTATGCATCACAGAATCGCTGTCCATTCAAATTGCAATTGCATGAAATGCACTTGGGTTTGTTGTCCATAGTATATGCCTGCCAGTACCAAAATCCCACCACCACCAAGAGCTGCTCATAAGATGTATAATGTTGATGTGCGTGGGACACTCATATTATTCATAATGTTTATAACATTGATTTAAAAAAAAAAAAAAGCTCACCCACATGATGCCATTCATGCTGCTGGTCTTTAACCTGGTATAGTTTAAATTGTGATTCATTTATAAAGAGGACTATCATGCTCTTGCCCATTCATCAGTTACAACACTGAACTGCAGTAAGCACAATGCTCCAATAAGGACGTCAAGCATGTAGACGACCTTCCCTAAGACAAGTTCTGTCTGTTTGTGCAATAAATCTTTCAGATTCTTTCTTGTGGTGTCTGTGTGGCTGGTCCCAAATGATCCCACGGGTGAAGTAGCCTGATATCCCTCTATCATGACTTTGATTGTGAGGTCAGTTGGACGTACTGCCAAAAGCTCTGAAACAGCATTGGAAGCGGCTTTTGTCAGAGAAAAGGATATTCATGACTCAACAACAGCTCTCAGTGATATTCATACAGTGAGCATGTCACAAAGGCTCAGTCCCACAAACACATGTGCAATGACCATGCTGCTTAGTCAACTTGTTGATACCTGTGCAATAAATGATTTTGTGCCTATAAAATGTCCTGGATTTTTTTTTTTTCACCCTGGAATTCTTGAGAGAGCAAAACCAAATGTGTTGCCGTTATATTTTTGTTTAGCATAATGAAGTACATCTTACTTTTATAAAATACAAACCAATGGATTAATATACTGTTTCAGCAGCACACAATAATTTGTTCCTGTGATAACACTGTGTACAACCTTGTCAATTCGGCTAAATTGAATGTAAAATAATAGGTTTTCTACTTTCATTCATTATACTAAATACAAATTTCATGTTTTTTTCTTCACTTATCATCATAACTGGTCAGTCTTGGCATAACATTAGCTTTTTGTTGGATCATTATATCCAATCTACTCACAACCCGTCCAATACTTTTCAATCAGGATTCTTCTTTGACCCAGACTTCTTATACTGACTGTATGACACCAAATTTGGCCTAACTAAACTGCTGCATGGTAGTTATAAAGGAAGCATGTAGAAACTAGTAGGGCACTCAGAGAGCTTAGACCTCTGCCAAGAATGATAGTGGACTTTTCTATGATATGCAAATCTACAACTACAACCACTTTATATGTCTGGATATATTTCCAAAATTATTAGAATTATGTGCCTACATGTATATCCCAGAGGATTACTGGTACCCGTGAATGTGGATTGTGATCTGGAGTCTTCGTATTTCTACACGGGCTATGTTTTGTCAATACAAGATGTGAAATTTAATGGGTTCTTTCTTGGCCCATGCTATATCCTTCCACCAAGTTTCATGGAAATCAGGTTGGTAGGTTTTGCACAATCCCGCTTACAGTCAAACAAACAAACAAACAAACAAACAAACAAACAAACCTCACAGAAAGCATGACCTCCTTGGTGGAAGTAATCACAGTTTACACAACTAGCTATATGAAGTGAAGAAAATGTGTAAGTGCAAGAAGGAATACTATAGTATATGATGTAACACAAACATACTGTACTGTATTTGATATCCAGCACTGTAAAGTAAAGTACCACCAGTACTTCCAGGCTGTAACTTGTAATTCCAGACCTCTTACCTTTAAGTTAGTTAAGCAGTATATATTTGCTTTAGATCAATCAACATAGAGACATATTCACTTGTTAAAACTATAACATTGACTACAGTGTTTTGAGGAGGAAAATATACATCACTCATCACAGATAGCTGGCTAGTTTGTGTGTGTGTGTGTGTGCGTGTGTGTGTGTGTGTTTGTGTGGTTTTTTCCCCCCACTTTGTAGTCGAATGCAGCATTCATTTGAAGTCCCGAATGCAGGTAGTTGAAAGGAAGATTGTGAAAACCATACTTTCATCACACACCACCAAGTTCAGTGGAGGTTTTGAATCTGCCCAGAGTTCTGTTCCCTATACTGTACGTTTCGTACATGTATTTTTCAGCATGAATGTTTGGGTTACATTAAGGTCATTAACCAAAAACATACAGTATATTTCTGGATCTCTCAGGGGCGTATGCTTGTGTGTGTGCGTGTGTGTAAATAATGCTGCCATACTAAGCATGTTTCCTTGGCTGCAGTAAGTATCTTGGCTATGTGTGTGTGTGTGTATGTTGAGTGATGTGTCAGTGGGACCTGTCTGGCATGGAGTCAGAAGGAAGAATGAAATTGTTGCACATTGGCGTCAGCATGATTAAGCTGCCACACATGTTTGAGAGAGGATGAGAGAGAAAAGATAGAAACACCATGCTTACTATAAAACTACTGGTGCTTGTGTTACTTTCCCTTCTCATCTGATTCTCTTTTTCTCTCTGTCTCCCATCCCCCAACCCACAAGTGTCCCAGATGAGGAATAAAACTGTCGAGAGGGAGATATAATGTCCCAACAAACTCTCCAAGAGAGTCATTGCTTCTCATGAACGTTTCTTCACATATGACACCTTACAAAAACATATTAAATACATACCATGGATAATTCACATAGTCCTTGTCATCTGAAGTACAAGCTTACATTTACAGTATTTATGCCCTTAAGTGATTTGAAAAACAACAGGATAAAAGTCTGCATAAAGAGGCAGGCTAACACACACCCTTTCACCTCCCCCTCATTTTACAAGCAGCTTCTGCCTGATTTTGGAACATTAGAAACCAGAGCTGAATAGTTGCAAAACCTGAGTAACAATATCAAACAACCTTTAGTTCACCTCAGTTGACCTGGTACTGCTTAGCTTGGACATGGTCTTGAACACACACACACACACACACTCTCTCTCTTGCTCTCTCTCTCACATTCTCATTCAGTGTTGACCCACTTTCAGCACACACCTCCACACACCGTCTCCCTCCCCCGGCCTGCAAAAACACTTAATATTTCCCCCTGCTCCCCATGCTCCCCATTCATCAGAGCTTGTCATCCCTTTGCATAGCTAAATGATTCTGTTACATCGTCGTGCTCTACTCCGTCAAAACCCCTCTGTTTTCCTCCTCCACAGTGTGCTCCGACTCTGCGCTCAGGCTGCGTCTTTCAGTCTTGCACATCTATTCAATTATGATTTCTCATTATGTTCCCAGAGCTTAATAACAGCCCACACTCACTACATAACTGTTGCCCTTCACTGGCCGATAGCATCCGCTGCTCTCTTGTCTCCTTTGTCTTGTTTTCACATGAATTTTTTCACTGCTGTCATGCTGTCTGTCTTTCTCACTCACGCATTCACATATTTTGAAACATGTACATATACACACAAGGAAACTGAATACAACTACATTATTGCCTAAAGGTTAGAGAAGCAGCTTTGGGACCAAAAAGTCACTGGTTTGATTCCCTGGACCAGCAGGAATGGCTGAAGTGCCCTTGAGCAAGGCACCTAACCCCCAGGTGCTGCAGCACAGCTGCCTACTGCTCTGAGTATGTGTGCTCAGATCCCCAGATGGGTTAAATGCAAAGAAAGAATTTCACTGTGCTTTAATGTACATGTGACGAATAAAGGCTTAAACAAATTATTCAGAATGGATAGAAATACAGATAGGAGGTGCACTATTAATTAAATATTTTTTAGAAAGTCTTCCAGGTTCACAGGGCATCTGGTCAAGACTAGAGGGGTATGTTGGGACTGGGATCCTTTGGGATGCAGCAATGCAAGGGGTCAAATATGAAGCTGCTACTAGTGTTGTAGTCAAGACCAGCTAAACCGAGACCAAGTCCAGAGTTTTTCAAGAATGAGACAAGACCAAGACTCTGAAGGGTTGAAACCAAGTCAAGACCAACATCAAGGCAGAGCAAGACCTAGTCAAGACTAGGACCAGACCAGTGCGTGTGAAGGGGATTGGGGAGGGGTGACAGCCATTAACAGTAACAAATATTTCAAATTAGCAATGAGTCATGTTATTGGTTGCATTTGAAGCAGGAAGTTTTACATCCAATCACAGTAATGATGTTAAATAAATCAGACAATACACAGTCAATTTATTGATATCACCTCAGTTGTGGTCTTGAACGGTCTTGAAATAAAATCCTAAGTCCTCTATGTCTGAGACCGAAACAAGACCGAGTAAAAATGTGTCGACTATGAGAAGAGACCGAGACCTTCAAACAGTGGCCTTGAGACCAGTTTTGAGACCAAGACTGATCTCAAGTACTATAACACCAGGTGCTACACTTGTGATGCATTTAAAGCATCCTTTGCCTGGTCAGGGTCGCTGTGATTTATAATAGGCTACTAGTTTGTTTATATTTCATGAAATAGAAATGACTACATTTGTTCAAAAATACTGCAGGCAGTTACAAACAAAGATAATAACTTTGCACACAGGATGAACTAAACATTCCTGCGCACATCTCTAGTTGAGACCAATTGTGAACTAAAGTGAACTGTCAGAGCCAGAACGAACAGACCCCAGGCCAGACTGTGACAGTGTTGGCATTTCTATCTGTGGATTTTTCCAGTGTTTCCAGGGGCATAGTGATAGGGTTCATCCATCCATTATCTATAGCGCTTATCTGTCAGGGTTACAGGGGGAAGCTGGAGCCAATCCCAGCTGACTTCGGACGAGAAGCAGGGTACACCCTGGGCAGGTCTCCAATCTATTGTGGGGCTTACACAGAGACGAACAACCATTCACCCTCACATTCACACCTATGGGCAATTTAGAGTAGCCAGTTGACCTAATCCACATGTTTTTGGACTGTGGGAGGAAACCGGAGCACCCAGAGGAAACCCACACAGGCACGGGGAGAACATGCAAACTCCACACAGAAAGGCCCCAGTCAGGCGAGGTTCGAATGCACCACTGTGCCCCAATAGGGTTCATATTTAATTTAAAAAAAGAAAACTCCCACTTCGGGTTTAAATCCAAATGCAGGCGCGGATATTTGGAGCATTAAATCTATCTTTATTCTCAAGATTTAGGGGCCCTACTGTCATGTTCATGCACTTTAATCAATCTCTAGCCTCTTTGTTAGTTGTTTTTCTCTTTTTATATTGAGAATAATCTGATGTACAGTTCTTCGGTTTTATCATCAGTCTAAAAGGTTTTGACTATTGTGTGCCACACTTAGAACTTTAACCCCTAGCAGGACCTTTTTCAACATTTCATTTAGTAAGCCAATCAGTGAACAAGGCTTAAAGCTGATGTTGTGCTAATATATAATTTTTTTTCCTGCATGATTTGTGCTGCTGGGTGGCATGGTGATGCAGTGGTTAGCACTGTTGCCTGAGGGTTCTGGGTTTGAACCTTGCGGCCTACTGGGGCCTTTCTGTGTGGAGTTTGCATATTCTCCCTGTGCCTGCGTGGGTTTCCTGAGCTGATTCTATTCATCATTCACTTGTTTTCTCTCAGGGATTTCTCTGAGCAGTAAAAAAAAATGTTATGCCATTTCCTTTAAATAAAGATTGATGGCTGAATTGTTCAGTGATTATGACATGTAACTGCTTTAATTTGCTGGCTACAAATGTGATATATTTGCATGCAGCCATACAAAAAATACTTCTTCAACAGTTATATACAGCTGTAGTTCACGAGGTCACAGATGCAGAGGCATCTCCTTGCTGAGGTCACAGTGTAACCCTAAAGAGGCCATTTTCCCAAATCCATCCTTGTTGCCTGTGAAAAAACATTCCGATCATCTTTCTCTTTTTTCCCCCTTGCCCTCCTTTGTTTCCCCTTGGACTGTGAACTTTCTGTAGTCATGCAATCTGTAAGCTTTACACAAATAAAAAAGATCACCCTGAGTTCAGGCATATAACCATCATGGGTGGCTGGGATGTTTATATGACAGTAAAGTATGCATGCATGCATATGCACAGGCTCAGCAAATGGTGCTCTTACTCCAGTCTGAACAAGGATGGATTCAGGAAAATGCCCTTGAGGAAAATGTGTCCTCGGCATGAAGTGTGTGTTAGTCTGAATACTGGCAAACAGTGATCTTAGCATGTAATTGGCAGCCTACAGCATTAAGCCCCTTTCACATACAAAATCCGTAATTGTATGAGGTAAAAACAACATGGAAAAGATAACAAATTTTCATTCCCACTTGGTCTTCCATAACGGAAAAGTAACAGACATTGTGTATTCCCACCTGACTGTATGTAATGGAATGCTACGGAGCGTGAATCATGTGAGACCGGATATGACGTATAATTCACGAGGCAGCAAGTCTACTGTTGTTAAAAAAAAAATTAAAAAAAACTGAGACATTAGCCAGTTAGCTAATGGCACAAGTTGAGCTGCATCATGTTTCTGTGGAGAGAATTGTCTTCCTGTTTCTGAACATTTATTTTGTTCAAGCAAATGCTATTTATAACAATTTTTGCTTATACAGAGGGACTGCTGTATATGAGCTGCCCCTGTATATTTCCTATGTCCTGAAAAGTCACAAAGTCACAAGTGTGTGTGTGTGTGTGTGTGTGTGTGTGTGTGTGTGTGTGTGTCAGAGAGAGAGAGAGAGCGCAAACAAGTGAACAGGTTTATTTTTCTGTCACTCTGAATATATTCATTCAATATATGACTTCTGAATGACAAATGTATGAAACGTGATCTCCAGCACTGGCACTTTGGCTGAGGCCCAGTGTGTCTTGCGTACCTGTAACTGTATACTCAGAACCACAGGGCTTACTCAGCTGTACACTTCCCCCCTCTCCAGTATAACTTGAATTCTGTCTTGATGCCAGTTTTGTTTCAGCAGTCACTATCACTTAGTGATCTCAAAGTGTGTTCAGTGAAAGGACACCAAACCTTATCATAATAAAATGCCGCACATTAACACACTGTTCTCATACAGTATCGCTTTTTTATGAGTGTGACTACTATGTGTGTGTGTGTGTGTTTGTTTTGTGTGATGGCATCTCATATCTTCAGGCCTAATAAACTCTCACCTGTTCTTTTCCTTCTTCTCCTTGTTGTTGCGCTTCTGTTGCTGTTCTGCCAAATCGAGCCAGACTTAACCAGGCTGCTTTCCTTTCCCTGTTTTCTTTTCTTGATTGTCACACACACACTAAAAATATATCAGTCTTGCAGCAACACACACAACACACACAACACGCGCACACATGCACAAACTCTCTGTGTCGTAGGTCAAAGTACCATCTGAAGTAAGATTTTTAAAATATGCACTTCTCTATAAGGTTGACAAAACAAGCAATATATTAACACCTAACTAATGCTTTCAGAATGATGAATTAATAAAAGCACATCTTAAAATAATTATCAAGTGTATACATTAACAGCCAACTGAGACATATACTAGTGCATTTCAAAAAATTGGAATATCATGAAAAAGTTAATTTTTTTTTGTAATTTAATTCAAAAAGGTAAACTTTCATATATTCTATATTCATT
>JAOTRR010000012.1:18363655-18374188 GCA_028570945.1 Gogo arcuatus | reverse complement strand
AATGACTTCTACATTATCAAGTCAGTACAAAAAAACAATTTAGATTTCCAAACATGTTTTCCAGCACAAAATTGATAGAAAACAACCAAATTTAGCCCAGAACTGAGCCATTGTTTTGAGAAGTGATTCAGACACACGTTATTTACGGTTGTTAATTTTATTCATCTTGCTTGAATTACTTACGGTATCTTTTGCTTCATTTGAACATTTTGATGTTTGCAAACCCCTTATTTTTAATTTTAACTGTTAAATGTGGTTAAGAATATTATGTATGCAGTGTATATTATCAATGAATAAAATTACAGAGTTTTAGCATAATGTTGATTATATTTAACAGAGAGATCCACTGTGTTTGTGGAGGTTTTAGACACTGTTAATTAAGATTAGGTCTGTAATCAGTCTGGTATGCTGATGTGCGTTAAGACTGTGTGTGTGTGTGCGTGTGTGTGTGTGTGTGTGCGTGCATGTGAGGAGGTCAGACTGTCTGTAGGATCCCATGATTAAAGTGTATGGTTAGTGTGTACACAATAAACCCTACCAGTCTTTACAGTAGTGTCACCAGCCATTAACAGTGGCATAGGTGTGTTTTTCTGTCTGTGGAGTTTGGCTTGTCTGTGTGTATGCCCAAGTCTTTCCAGACGCAAAGACGCACTTTTGGCATTCAAAGAGTACATAATAAGTTAACTCTCAATTGTTAGAATTGGGACAATCCTCATCTTACACACAGGAAGTATGCAAATACTAAATCTTCCTCCTCATCACAAACATCAGTCATGTTCTTTTCATTTCAAAACACAACAAATTCTGGGATAGGTTTTAAGATGGGTGTTGAATTGTTTCTTTATTAAAGTCAGTTCTTAAAACTTAACACTCTTAACACTGTTTACTTGCATCCTGATACACATTACAAACATTATACAGATAGATGGCCCTTCCACATCACATGCATATTGGGAAAATATGCTGTATGACGGAGTCAGTGTGGCTGATTTATACACTATCAGAGTTTGTTTTTAATCAGTGTTATCCAGTTAATCTCCTCGGTGTATATACAAAGTAGGGGTGGAACACAGTTCCACTATCTGTATCTGCATCTCTTTAGTGCTCCAAATATCCATATCGGTGTTGTGTTTAGATTTATATCTGCAGCAGGCATGACCTGAACTTGATTTTTATTTATAAATGAACATTATGCCCCTGGAAAACACTGAAAAGTGCTGGAAAAAAAAGAAAAAAAAACAGAAGAAAAAGTACCAGCATTGTCAGCATGGTCTATGAATTCTGGCTCTGACAGTTTACTCTAGTTCATAGTAGGTCTCAATTAGAGACGTATTCCAGCTCATGCAGTTATTATTTTCGTTTGTACATCCCTGTAGTATTTTCTAATGAACTTTGCTGGTTTCATTTCCCAAAATTTAAACAAACTAGTATCCTATTTTAATCTACTGCATCCCTGATGAGGCAATTAGTATATTCATGTTAATTTGTTTGTCTTACAAGCTTCATATTCATGGTCGCATGAAATCAAAAATCTCTCTCGTGTATTTTTTGTTGTTTTTCACAGGATTCCTAGGCTGGGCTCTTGGCTCAACCAGTTGCTCTGTCTGGCAAGCTTTCAAAAAAAAATTAAATAAAATAGTGCTCTCCTATTTGTATCTGTACTTACATTTGTTTATCACATTGTCTGTTCAATGCAAATAATGTATGAATTTGTATTCATTTCTTCCTTAGTACACAGACATAGCAGGGTAGCTTGTCGTGTGAAATCAGTATGTTCTCTAATGTATAGGCATAGAACATCTTTCAGCCCTGTTTGTGTGTGTGTTTATATGTTAAATACATGAACATAATTGTTATGCTATATAATACCCTGGTTATTTGTCTGTCACATAAATGCATAAAACCCACTTTTTTTCATCCCTTACTCATGCCCCCTCAAACCACACCCTCATAAAACCACTGCTGTGGCAAGGCCTAACTCAGTCGTCCTCTTCAAAATAGAAACCCCGCACACAGCCTTTTTAAGACTTGAAAGCCCTACCTGTATTTATTTTCTGCAGGACTCTATTTCAGCCATCCTGAGTAAACATTAAGACTAAAAGGGGACAGTGATCTGCCCAATGACTGCTTTCTTTCACTGGGAAGTGGCTGCATGGGAGGCAGGACCCGGGAGAAAGAAAAAGAAAGAGAGATAGGAGGACAGGAAGTTTGGGCAGTGGTTCATGGGCACTAGATGTGTTTATCTACTATCTAAAAATATACGTTTGCAGCAGGCAGTGAGCGCCTCTAAACTGGGGGGTGTCTTATGGGTGTTGGAGTGGCTGCTGGCTGAGCAGAGCGGAGCAGGTGGAGGGAAAGGATGACATGTGCCACGAGCTGGATCTGGTCTGGGTTGGTGAGATATTGGCCATACATGGTCCAGCCTGGTATTTAAGTCAGCCTTTGTGCATTAAAAATGATGGATACCATCTGTGCTGAGTTACTAATACCAAATAGGTGTGCTTAAAAATCAGGCATTGATTATTATTGATATTGATGTTCCACATTTTTCCTACAATCATATGCTTAAAAAATTCATGGAAATAATTTCAAATGAGAATGGTCAAACACCTACAGCCATCTCACCTTTTACCTTTTCACTTTTTCCTGCTGTGTTGACTCTAATACAAACAGACAAGCACAGAGTGATTTAGAGAGTTCAGAAGTTCACAGTCTCTCTGGCTATTTCTAAAATCCACAAATTTGGAAGCTAAAATTGCCTCAGAATAAATAGCTTCATATTTTCTTTCCTCCTGGTGCTTATCACAAGATGATTTCCACAGATGCAAAAGCAAAGTGAGCATTTTGTGATGTAAAAACAAGATAAATAGCAATAGTGTTGCGCATTGCGTAATCACTAATAATAATGTTAGATCTTTTTTCCACCTTTAATGTGATATAGCAACCAACAAAATGTAGGTGGAAAACAAATATGAATGTTTTATGGGAACAAAAGAAGAAGAAAAAAAATGTAACCTGGTTGCACAAACTAATATTTTGTTAAAGCACCTTTTGCTTGTAATACAGAACTCTTTTGGGGTAAGAGTCTACCAACGTAACACATCTTGATTTGGTCATTTATTCCATTCTTCCTTGCAAAAAATGCTCCAGATCTATCAAATTGTGAGGGGATTTCCTGTACACAGCCCTCTTCAATTCATTCCACAGGTTGTGAAAGGATTTAGATCTGGGCTGTGACTGGGCCATTCCAAAACCACCTTCTTCTTCTTCTTCTTCTTCTTCTTCTTCTTCTTCTGCTTCTTCTTCTTCTTCTTCTTAAGCCATTCCTTTGTTGACTTGGATTTGTGCTTTGGGTCATTATCCTGCTGGAAGGTGATTTTTTTTTCATCTTTAGCTAAAAGAGGCCTGTAGGTTTTGTGCCAGAATAGATTGGTATTTGGAGCTATCCATCGTTTCCTCTATTTTGACTAGAGCCCCAGTCCCAGCTGAAGAGAAGTAGCCCCATAGCATGATGCTGCCACCACCATGCTTCACTGTGTTCATTGGTATGGTGCTCAGTGGGTGATATGCTGTCTTGTTTTTGTGCCAAACATATCATTTAGAATTATTCCCAAAACATTCTACCTTGGTCTCATTTTCACCTTGGTCTCCTGATCGATAGCTCTTTGCGGACCACAGCTACAGCAGTCAAAGTAGTCTGTAAAGTCCTACAGAAACAGCTGATCTTTATTTGGGGTTAATCAGAATCACTTCATTCATGACAGGGGTATGATAATGCACACGAGTTTGAACATGATTAGTTAATTCTGAGCATAGTCACACACCCCATTATAAAAGAAGATGCACACTTATGCAACTAGGTTATTGCACTTTTTTTCTTTTTCTTTTTTCCACTAAAACACCTCTATTTGTTTTTCACTTGAATTTTCTTGGTTGCGGTAATCACATTAAAGTGGGATAAAGATGTGACATGATTTATTTTGTTTTGTTTTTTTTAACAGGGATGTGTAGACTTTTTATATCCACTGTAGGTAAGAGACTTTTCAGTGCAGGTGTTTAGCACTAAAATCCAGTAGTTTCCAAACCAGCCCTCAGTGTACAAACATTTTGCTCTTTCCTTGTGTTGTGTGAATTTGGATAGAACAAAAATGTTGACTGTCTGGGTGGCCCTGAGGACTGGTATAAGAACTAATGCCACTGTATAACCTGAAGCCATTACTTTAGCATAGAGAGATATTAGATGTGTTTTTTTATTTAAATTAGGTGTGTTGTTTTTTTAATTCTATGGTGTTTCATGTTTGTAGGCTCATTGAAATAAGCAGCAAAAAAAACTATTCTCATTCAATAGTATTAAAGTTATTCATGTCACAGCTTTCTCAGATGACTGACAGTTTAAGATCCAGTAAAGCTTAAATGGAGAATATAGAAAAACTTGCCTTACATGTTATTTGTATACCAAATACCATACCAATAGCTAAACCTAGGAATTTTTGTGACTTATTAACCCTATCCTTACTCTTAGATGGCAGTAGCGAGATGAATTACAACCGGCTGCAATCCCCTTTCTATCCTCTGTTGTGTCTTGGTGTGCTGAAGCAGCTGGAGGGAGTCACTGAGTCTATAAAGACACCAGTGTTCACCATACAAGACAACACGGCCCGCTGAGATCCGCCTAAACACTCTCTACCAGCCTACATCTGTCCCCACACCCTCGTGTTTATAAGACACTTGTGCTGCTCATGGTGCGTGTGTATGTAGGTGTATACATGTGTGCACTAGATGCCTGGGTTTGAGAGAGAGAGAGAGAGAGAGATGCACAACATCACAGACTTGGGGAAAAAAATGTGGTAAAAATGTTTTAAGCACAATCTGTAATGCTTAATTTTAACTCGCTGTGCTGCCCAACAAGCCGTCATTAATAGACCCATTGCCTGGTGAACACATTTCAAAAGTAACCAGTAACCACAATACTGCCCAAATAAGGAATTTTCCAGAGGCCTGATGCACTCACACGCGCAGACACACACACACACATGCACACATACACGCATGCACCTTCCCCCCTGCAGAGCTTATGAAACGGTATTTGTGGCCACACCCTTGGGCGAGCACCAGAGACCAGTAAAGAAAAGACGCTCAGCTGCCTGCCTGCAGAACAAATGTTTAGAGGACCAACTGGACGACTGTGTATGACTGTTACAAGGAGCTTTGAGATTTATACACACAGTGTAGCCTGTAAGTCCTGATAAATCTAAATAGAAATGATAACCTGAAAGTGGAGTCAAGGCATTCAAGAGCAGTAGACCAGGAAAAAGGAAATAGTGGGTTTGAATGTGTCACAACATCAAGATAGATATATACTTTAGCCAAGGCGCTTTAAAAAAAAAAAGCCTAAGTATCCCTGTGTTTGCCATGAGGCCTGTTCTTTCTCCTCGCCCTCTTTTTTAAATATAAAGAAATTGCTGTTCCCACATAACCTCTCATGCAGCATACAACATGTGAAGTAACCCTTTGTTAACATGTCTAGTACAAACTCAGAGTATATGCAGTCCTTGTAAAATGAGGGCTCACAGATCGCAGTTGTGGTTTCAAAAGAGAGAAAGGATAAAATGAGTGTGTTTATGTGTGTGCATGTGCACGGGTGGTGATTGTACCTTCAGGAGTGACTCAGAAACAAAAGCATCTTTGAGTGCACACTCTGCTGAGAGAGAGAGAGAGAGTTTAGTGGCACGTGGCAAAGGCCTTGATTCTTATCATGTGCGTCAGGTGTTCGCAGTCTATTTCCTGCTCTTAAAAACATATCCCTATCTGTCTTTCATTTTTAATCAGTCCACTGGTCAGACAGCTTTCTCTTTGCTTCGTCAAATTCCACCATTCTCACTCTGTTAAACCTCCCCCCCACCCCACCCCCGGCTTCTTATTCACTTACTCACTCACTGACTCACACTCTCTCTCTCCCTTTCATATTCTCTTTACTCCTCTCTCCCCTCTCGCGCTATGGTTTAAACACAAAGAACATATTGTAGCTGGCAGTGTTAAACACAGTGCATTCAGTGAATCTGCTGTAGTGAACCTGACCTTGGCAAATTCTTTGCTCGCTCTCTAGTTGCATTGCAGGTCCTCAGTCACCTACACCCAGCCGCCAGAAGCTCACCCAGATTTCTCCTCATTTCCCTTGTTCTTACTTTGGTGAATCAGGAAGCAGTCAAGCATCATTATGCACAAAATGTACAATGAGTGGGAGCAGGTATTGCTGGAGTCCAGTAAACACTTATCCAACAGTGTAGGGTCAGTTTATCCCTGTGGATTGTCCTGTACCTCTCACAATACTTACTATGTACATGTTGATCTTTATTTTTGCCCTTCATTTCTAATCATAAACAGCAGACATATTGTTCTATAATTGTGAGCCAGTACTCAGTGCTTACTGAGATGTGATCAGACTCTTATGGACCAATACAGAGGTGTTCAATGTGTTTTACTAACATTTTCTTTTTCATTATAACTGCAATTTTTTTTTTGTAGGGAATAATGTCCCGTTTCCAAATTTGGTTCCTAAAGTTTTTCATTTTCTAAACATAAGAATAATCTTAATAAATGTCATCTGGACTAAATTTTTAATCACAGCATTAGCAAATGTTATACATGGAACAAAATTGTCATATTTTATTTGAAGTAGCAACATATTGTTAACCTTGTTTGCTGAAAAAAATACGTCTCTTTTTGCCATTTTTTTTTATAAATGATTACATTCCTTAGCAAACCCTCAGTTGTCTGAAATTTTACTGAAATGACAGCATAGTCATATTGATTTCTTTAAATGCCATCGTTTCTTGTCTAAGCATAGTGATGTGATGTGAGCTCTGTAATCCTTCTAAGAGGGAACAGACTTCACTGTCAAGGACAGAGATCCAACTGATACTCTTTCTTATGAACTGGATTTTTTTGCTTATCAGTAAGGAGTTTTCTGAGAGGCCTCTTGCTGCAGTCTGCGGGACTGGTTCAGGCCTTTAAAAAATTAATAAATTAAAAAACATGAAATTGAACTCATGAACAGTGAGGAGCCCTAAGGTCACTGAGTGTCATGATGTTTTGGTGGTACAAGTCTTGTTCATTATAATATGCAATAATAGGTTTATTATAGTTTTACAAACAAACAAAAAAAATTGCTTGCTGCCAGTCAATTGAAGAAAACCCTATAATGTTAGGATTTTTGCATAAATGACCATTTTAAATGCACTAAAATTTGAAAATATAACCAAGGAATAGGTATAAATGAATCGAGAAATGCACTTGTAGCACATATTCATGATTTACAATTAATACTACTCTATATAGTGAATATATATTTGTTAATTTTAAAAAAATCAACAATTAACAGTTAGATATCTTTATTTTTAGTGTCAGATAAAGCCAATTAACCACAAATACATTTTTCATAACTGATTTTTCCTTATCACCCTAATTAGGCACCTGTTGCACACCATACTTATGTTTTACAGTTAATACTAGCACAGTGAGTGTTTTTTCTTTAGGCTTAACAGGTTTACCCTCTAATAAAACATTCATTTAGTCCCATTAAAATCTGAAAGTGGCCAGTTAATGAGTTCAACAAAGATTTAGGCCTTCCTACTTAATTTTTGTTCTGTATCATTTTGTTTGGTCTGTGGCAAGAATAGTAATAAAATTGTAATAATAATAATAAGCCTCTGAGTGTATAAAAAAAATCCCACAATGTATATCTACAGATTTGTGACAAAGTAAAGGAAAAACCAACATGAAGTGTCTTATTAATGTATCAAGGCGGCACAAGCCACTAGAACCTTCTCAGTTTCAGTACAGATTTCTGGAACTGTGTAAACACCATTCTTCCAAAAGATATTCCAGTGTGTATGTATTCAGTGTGTTGGGTTTTATCATTAAACAGTTTGGAATCCACGAAACATGCAGAATCTGGTTTCACCGTTTCACTGAAGTGGTGCTGTGAACGTTTTAAACAGGAATGAGTATCAACATCACTTGTTAGCAAGGCTTCAAAGCATTGCTATGGAACTTTGTCATGTGCTAGCAAACAAGGAAACAAAAGTTAAACTGTAAACAAAAAACACAAACAAAGAACAGAGGGTGTGGTAGACAATTGTTTAGGAGGGCGGGTTGTGTTGCGCTTTAGGACACAGGAAGGGAATGCGTGTTTTGTGATTATGAACATGGGCGCCGTGTCTTTACCACAACAGCTGTCCTGTACCGTGAGTCACATGGACACAAATGGACAGCACAGGGACAGGGATAGGGACAACACTAATCCCTGTCTTTGTATGTTAAAAAAAGATATTTTTCTGATTTAATATCTCCCGTAGATATATAAATATAAACATAAACATAAACATACACATAGATGTCCTCACAAATTTGCAAGTTAAAAATTCACAAGTATATACACATAAATGTTTAAATATAATATGCAGTTTAGTTGTGTACTTTTGAAGGGTAGGTCAAACTGTGATGTGTGCGCTGGGGTAGTTGGGGTAGATGTGTCTGGGCTGTGTCCACAGTCCTTAGCATGTGTTGAGGACAGCTGAGGTATCACCTGTCTTTGTATCATATGTTCCCAAACATTGAAAGTGTCAAAATTTCACTACAACAAGCCATGCTGGCTCGCTTACACCACAAACCCAGAAAGGTCCATTTCTTTCATACAAAAACAGAAATAGTGCGTGTAGCATGTGGCTTTACTAATAAGTGCTATTATTAGGCTAATTTTCCATGTTCAGGTCCAGATATGGGAGGGGGAACTCAACAGTTAATAGGAATATACAGTGCATGCCACTGAGCATACATTTAAGACCGAAAGGAAAAAGTCCCTGAATTAGGGACTAGGAATTGAATGTTCAGTGCTTCGAATGTTCATCGCCTTTTGTAGTGGTAAAGATCTTTGGTCAGAGCTCTAAACTAGGCTTGTTCCTCAGACCAGTTTCTTTAAAAAAAATCTTTAACCTTAAGCTGATGAAACCGTTCTTTCACTTGTATTGTTGGGCTCTTCATGGGTCAGAGTACTGCTGCTTGTAGGATGGGAGGAATTTCTAATCTAACAAAAGCCATGAGCCTGGAATGCTGATAATGCAGAAGATTACCAGTGACATGTTTATAATACAGATTTATACACCCCTTCAAACAAGCAGGGAATGTTCTCTTGCTTTATGAACATATATTTACGGCAGCCTGTTTGTTAATGGAGTCTGGTGCAATTTAGGCCTTTTGGGGGCTGTTATGGTTTTTCTTATTACACACTGTTTTTTTGTTTTCTTTTGTTTTCTTTTGTTGTTTTGCATATATGTCAGCAGCTCTCTGATAATAGTGCAATAAACAATGTCATGTTTCATAAAGGTATCTGCTATAAACATGGAATGGATGATGGGATAAGTACTCTAACTGTTTGCATGAATAAAAGTATAAATAAATTGATGTTCTTCTTATAAAGTAAACCTGTGTAAAGTAAGTAAAGTAAATATTATAATAAATAACACACAGAACTCCAACAATGTAAAGTAGCACTAAAGTAGCAACCTATTAAATACAGTAGATGTAACTGTGGACCACATAATAAAAAGAAAAAAACTTGCTCCTGTGTTCTTTTATAGCAGTCATCAACATCACTGATCCTCCAGTTTACATAATAGTGGCGTTTAAGTTCTTTAACCGCTTTGAACATTTTGTTGCAAAAAAGATATTTTTGTCTTATCTGACCATAGAACTCGATTCCAATCAAAGTTCCAGTGGCGTCTAGTGAACAGGCATAACGTTTGTGGTTAGATGAAGGAAAAGCCTTTCTTCTGGCAGACCTTCCAAATAGCTTGTTGGCATTGAGATGATGTCTAATTGTAGATTTGGAGACTTGGTGACTCCAAAATACTACCACTTTCTGCACATCTCCATCTGTGAGCCCTGGAGACGTTTTTGCCATTTTACCATCTTCTCCATTGTGCATGAGCGCAAAATATAATTGCGTTCATTACAGCTCAGGTTCTTTTTTTTTTTTAGAGGTGTAGCTATAGTGTAATTTATGAACACACATTTGTCTCCTTTCATTTCTGTATTCTTGATTTTTTTTTTGCCCTTTTGATGAACAACTGAGGAAATTTGGCCTCTGTATCACCTCGTATTTATGCACCGGTGAAACAGGAAGTTATACATGACTGCTTAAGCGTTCCTAAATACTTGGGTGAACTTGAAAATGTAAAATATAAAGGGGAACATGCTTCAAGTACATTTTGTTCATTAGAATTTCGAGGCATGTCTATAAATGTGACACATGCCCTTTTGGTTAAAAACACGCAGACACACACACACACTAATATTGTGTAGGTCCCCCTTGTGCCACCAAAGTAGTTCTGACCCATCGAGGTATGGACTCCACTAGACCTCTGAAAGTATGCTGTGGTATCTGGCACCAAGACATTAGCAGCACATCCTTTAATAAGAGAAGAAGAACCAAGGCCGAAGCCTTTATTTTTGTCACATGTACTCTTGCACAGT
>JAOTRR010000012.1:18340860-18350913 GCA_028570945.1 Gogo arcuatus | reverse complement strand
TATACACACATACATACATACACACACACACATACACACTATAAGGAATGACTACTGAATGGGCCGGACTCTTCTTTATAGCCTATTAAGCTGTAGGTTATGAATAAAGGTGGTATTTATTTATTTTGTATTTTATTACATAAATTAAATGCAAACTCTCAGTGAATCGTAGTTGCTTTTAGACAGTAATTGCAGTGGTGTCTGTAAGTGGGGTCACAATTGAACCTTTAAAAGCAGTGTTCTTCCATTTCACTTCTAAAGCCTATGTCAGTTCAGGAAAACAGTTTTTAGAACTTCATATAATTAAAAAAAAAACAACTAAATTTTCACCATATGAAAGATTTCATGCTCCCCTCCCCCCCACACACACACACAATATACAAGAAATTCAAATACCCGTTATAATTTAATTCTCTTTTAATTGATTTCAGCACATTGTTTAACCACAACAAAAAACTGCACATACTGCAATATTATTTTTTAAAAAAAACCAGGCTCAGTTTGCAACCTTACACAACAATTTGTTAAAATATTTTTAAAAAGCATTTTAAAAAATAACTCAAATGCCACTTTGGACTTTATCCATGACCAAACATTTTTAGATTTAAAAAAAAACAAAAAAAAACAAAAACGACATAAATAAGTTAGTTTTAATTTTTCTCAGTGTTTTTTTTTAAACAAAGTTATGTACACAGGTACACTTCAAAGTTTAACAAATACACAGGCTGTGTGGTCTGCTGAAATTTTTTTTCTATAAATAAAATTGTGTGTCATAATTAACCACAGAATCAAATGGGAGTGTAGGTGCATACAGCTGAGAGATATTTCCGATATTACACCAAATGTGGGGGAGTGCTGGAGTCAAACTGAGTGAAACAAAACAGGAAAACTAAGGTAAGGCCATCAGTAGAAATTTTCACTCAAAAAAAAATGCATATTAAAGAATAATTTATGAATAAGTGAGGGACACTTGTCTTTCAGCAAGTGCCTCAGGTGGTGTTAATACTGGCTGATGCTACGTGGTTTGACCTTGTCTAGAATGGAATATTATCGGTCAGCTGTCCTAATCAAAATCAGAGACATAAGTTGCATATAATAATAATAATAATAATAATAATAAAATTTAGCTAGAGATTTTTAGATAAGCTCTGCATCCTCTACAGAGTATATTGTGTGTATGAGGTTTTCTTTAGAAGAGAGCAAACAAAAAGGCTAGAAACCACACCGATCTACACAAGATCAGGTGATTTATGTACCATGTATCACCTGAGTGCTGTAGGTGTGTGCACAGCTGTTCGAGCACATAAGGACATTCGAACGGGTGTTCAGTGACAAAAGAACAAAATCTGTAAAATCGGTGTAAAAATGCCTTTAAAAAAAACCCACAGCAAAAAGGAACAAACAGCATTTTTGGGAAAAATACACTTTTTGGAAACCCCTAAATTGCAACTCTTCAAGTCAATTAGAATTCTAGTCCACAACTGAAAAAAAAACAAAAAACCCAACATATGTATTATGTGCTACATACAAAAAGAAAATATGTACACAGGTAGTAAGAAAAAATAATGAGCAAAAAGAGATTAAACCTAATTGCACACTGCTACATAGACTGCTTTTGAGGCAGTTGATTTTTTTTTTTTTTAGTGCCAGAACGTTTGTTTCAGTGCTTGTCCAGTCTCCCCACTCTTTCAGCTGATAAGCTTTTCCTTTCCTATCATTCTTCACTCCATGAATTTTTCACTTGCCAAGCACTGAAGCCGTCAGGAGGGAGAGAACATCCTCAGCTCTGTAAAAGATAACAGCACACACACATATTGATAACTACGTTAGTCATAAAGCAAAATGTTACTTTACTATACACAGTGTAGTTCTCCACAAAATACAGTGATTTGCATGAGCATGAGTCAGGAAGTCCTTTAAATATACAAAAACAAGAAAACTTAGGTAAGAACTTTATTATAGTACTGCCACAAATTACATTTAGTGCTTCCTCAAATTTTACACATGCACAAATGTCTGAAGATTACATGTAGTCTACCTAACAAGCTTTCCTAATCTTTGCACACTGGCTTGTATAAATATTGCATTTGACAGCCAAGTCATTGACATCATCCCTGAGGCAACAGCAGCTTACAGTTGCATCAGTCCTAACTATTAGCAATCAAAAAACCAATCCTATATACACCCTTATGATCCAGACACGTATTTAACTCATAATTGGTCTTTATTATGAGTTAATTTCATTTCGTAAGTTCTGGTTTGAAATGCAGTCAAAATGCATATTTATGCATCTTTCCCAAGTTGTACAAAGACAGATCGATAGATCGATCAATCGGGGGAAAAACACACAAAAAAAAAACACCACACATTTTGAACCTACTGCCTTTCCAGTGCCACACCTAAATAAATGAATATTAAGTTGTACATTTTCATTCTATATCCTCAGGTATATTATTGTATTACTACTACTGTATATATGTGTCTGTATAGGCTAAAGGAGTTGGTCAATGCGTAGTTTGTTCGTGGGTGTAAATGTTTGAAAAGGTCAGAGCTCGGCTGATGTGTTACTACACTGTTTTCAAGCAGCTTTTCACTTACGGACGGACAGACGGATACACACACACAGCTGGTAGTAAAGTAGTAGTAGTAGTAGTAATAAAGGAAAAATGTGTTAACCCTTTACTTCACCACAGAGCACTGACTGCACTTTCACACCCTTTTTTCCCCCAGCATGTACATCTCTCATTAAAATAAATAAAGGAGAAATTAATTAGTATACACACAATAATTAACCAATAAACTTACGTCCAGGGAGTTTATATTTCATAAACGTGCTAGACATAGTAACCCTATACATTTGGCTGGTCCCAATGAGAAATGTTTAGCTACAGTAGCACACAGGTGATACCCCACAAATACAGAATTATAAACGTGTGTGTAGCTAGTTACTGCTGTGTGTATGCTGATAGTGTGGAGGTGTGTGTAAGTTAGACATGGTTGGGGTTAGAATTAGGGCTGCAATCATGTAGTAGCGTTATTATTTATTGTCTCCGTTTGCATGCTCATGAACCTGCAGATGGAAATGAGCTAATTGCTAATTAACTCTGGTGCAAGTAATGTTTTGGTCCATGGTCCCTGACAGACAGTCTTTTCCACTTCACAACATTACAATCAAACTGCAGTATTCAGGTGCAGCCAAGAGAAAGAGCATGTCTGGTGATGTTTAAGAAACATCGAGAGCTGACAGACATGAACGTGTAGTGTAGTGTATAGTATAGTAGTGTAGAGTATAGTGTAGTAGAGTATGTTCAAAGAGCCGCTTACGTACCTCCGCTGTGTTGTTTACGTGTGTCTCGGCGGACTGCATTTCTTCTTCGGTGTGTGAGGAGTTTCATCTAAACAGGTGCGCGAGCGTTTAGTCGGACACGACGAGTCTAATAACACAGGGGGAAAAAATAGTTCACATCCAACTGCCACACAAACACACACTAAAGTGACAGCTACATTATAAACCGTGCAGGAGAATCATTTCCACCTCAGAAATCACAGAATTCGCCTACAGTAAAACACACACAGGCTAAGTAGCTAAGTGAAGGCACCCCCCCGCCCCCAAAACAAACCCAAACATACCGATACACGCAGGTCTTTTTCTCTTGTCTGTCCTGTCAGCTTGTCTATCAGCCCTGTCCTCTTTCTCCTCGGTTAGTCCACAGTTCCCGTTTAGCTCCACTCCGTTATTCCCAGACGGACACACACTTTTGCTCGGCGGTTCAGACGCCCTGTAGAAACTCGGTAAGTCCTTACTGTCCACAAGCTTCCAGATGAATCTGGCGTTGGGCCGCGGTGTGTGTGTGGAAAAGTCGAAGCCCCAGGTCTCGGCTGCCGCCTCTTCCATCGCCTTCAGGTGGCCCGTTAACTCCCTCTTTAACTCTTCGTGATCCACCGGACCGAACAGAGTCCTGCAAGCTGACGGCTTGGGCTGATCCGACAGCCGCGTCGCGTCCATCCTCTCCAGGGTCGGGCTCCCGTTCGACAGGCGCACGTTAGACATTTTTTTTTTTTTTTTTTTTTACAGCTTGAGAAATTTTTTAAAGTATCACATGCATACACACACCAACCAAAAATAACAATAAAAAAATCAGAAAATCCAATTTCCTCCTGGTTCAACGCGAATCAAAACAAAAGGCGTCAAAACCCCAGTGGCCCCGAGCGCACGCATGCCACGACGCAGGAGAGACACTACTTTAAAGCCCCAGAGCAGCTACGAGCGGAAACCAAAAAAAAAAAAAAAAAAAAAAAAAAAAAAAAAAACAAAAACAACGAGAGAGAGAGAGAGAGAGACTTCCTCCTCTTCGGCGCGCATCAAAACAAAATGCACTCACGACGGCGGCCACTCCTGTCAACTTCAGCGTCGTAGTAAAAGGAAGAAAATAACAGGAGGCTTTTCGGTGCCCAATATGGCGATAAAGGGGGAGGCTAACCCAAGCAGGAAAAAACATGATTGACACAAAGAGCTATTTAAACGTAGGCGGACAGTGATTGGTTTGAAAGTAGTAGCCCCGCCCCTTCTACGACTCGCCGCTTCTGGAGAAGCTGCACCTCCCCCACCCTGAAGACAAGAAACACCACTTACACACTTTCAAACACACACGGAGATCGAACGACATCTTTAAAATACTTTATTTGTGTCGCTCGCGGTCGAGTCGACTCCTTAATCCGGTTCTTATGGGAGTCGACTCGCATCCCTGAAGAATCGTAATAGAGGCTTTTGTGTAGTTTGTTGCTTAAAACCCCCCCACAGTGTTCTGTATTTAGCAGTGAAAAATGTAGTAGTGTTTGATTTTCTAATACAGTGACCGAAACAGTGAATCTTACCAACATCTGAATTGTTTGGCCCAAAATTATGATTTAGATTTTCGAGAATGGTGACATTCTTACTGACTTTTTATAGATTTTTTTTAAATAACGACAACCCATAATATACTATCATGCTGTTAATCAGAAGTTTCAAACATTCAATCAGACATTATTGAACTATTCATGCGAAATATCAAACGACAAGAAGCCGTTTGGGAGCCGAATGAGTCGGCTCTTATTGGTGAACTGAGCCGATTGCACTGACTCACTGAAAAGCCGGAATTTCCATCACTATTGTTTCCACAGTTCGCTTAATTTTTAAACTTTTTTTAACTGCTTCTGCTCCATTTGAACGAATTGACAAAACCAACAAAAGCATTACAGTAGCGTCTTTGTCAGGATTTTACACATTCAGAACTGATTTTCTTTATAAAGCTTTGAGTAGTTTTGGGTTATTTCCAGTAGTTGAACACTTCCAGGTTCTGTGTTCAGGAGACATGGCTACATAAAAGTGTCCATCCCCCCCAAAACACACACACACACACCCCTCTTCATGGCTTGTGTCTGTATTTTGAATACTGAATGATTCATTACTATGTGTAAGTAAAACATGACATAATTTGAGATGTCAGTGGTCTAGAGTCCATGGCTCAAACAGTCGTGCTTGTTTCTAGAAGTCAGGATTCAGCACTTCTAGGAATGCACCTACTCTGATTATATCATGCAAGTACAGGTCACAGATTAACACTGCAACAAAACACACCCAGACGTCATGTTGTCTGGTTATGATTATGATTAGTGTGGCACGGTGGTGCAGTGGTTAAAACTGTTGCCTCCACAGTAAGCAGGTTCTAGGTTTGAACAGGCTGGTTGACTGGGGCCTTTCTGTGAGAATTTTGTATGTTCTCCTCATGCCTGCATGGGTTCCCTCCGGGTGCTCCAATTTCCTCCCACAGTTATAGAGATATGTGGATTAGGTAAACTGGCTACTGTAAATTGCCCATAGGTGTGAATGTGAGTGTGAATGGCTGTCTGTCTCTCTGTGGTAGCTCTGCTATAGATTGGCAACCTATCCAGGGTGTACACCGTCTCTCGCCTGATGTCAGATGGGATTAGCCACAACTCACAGTGGATAAGTGGTATAGAAAAAGAATGGTGTCCATTATGATCCACCTTCAGTTGCATAGACTCTGCACACAAGTGTAATTATTAAAATAATTACTAGGTAATTATTTTCACAATTTTATATGATTGGCAAATGCCAACCCCAATAATGGTGTTTTTCAAAATACATGAATGACATGAATCCATATCTACTCGTCCTAGGTATTTGAAATAAAGTTCCTGGTAATGTGTACAATTTGCAGAATGTATGAGACATCTTGCATTTATGGCATATTAAGTGTAACAATAACTTGCACTTCAAATCATTTAAACACTTAAAGGGAAAAAAATGTAAATGAGTTAAATTGCAACAGCACAACTCACAAGGTTGTACTACACCTCACGTAGTACTTCTCAATCCTGGTCCTGCAATACCCTGCAAATTTTGTTGTTTTTTTTCTCCCCATGGTCCCATCCCAGCTCGCCTGATTCAACCAATGAGCCTGAACTAGGTGAGTGTTAGAGGAGGGCAAACACCAAACTGTGCAGAAAAGGGGGTGCTCGAATTTATGAAACTTGGACAGGAATTTAAAAATGTACAGGCGTCAAAAAAAAAACAAAACCCACGACTGACATCTTGTGGTAGAACGTAGAACTGTACTTTAAAACCATCATCCAAAAGGTTGAACGTTTAACTGGTACTTAACTTGTGTGGTATAAAATTTCTGAGATAAAACTCACAAACAAATGCATGCATGCGTGCATACACACATGATGCAGTGTTTAATAGGATCTTTTCTCTTTACTTCTACATTTCTGCAACACGGTTCCTTGTAGCCGGTTTCTTTGTCTTGCCAGCAGCCTTCCAAAATCCACTGATCAGCAGCCCTGTGGTTCCATAAACATAAACTTTGTGTATGGCTTGTACTAGGAGTACATGTCCAGTACTTCAGTTGCACAGACTCCTAATTTTCCACATTTATGATGTGAATCACATGCTCAGCCACTTGATGATGTAGAAGTTCTTTTTTCCCACTCGGATCAGACTGAGTCCGTTTGAGAGGATGTGCTGACCTGGGACCAGTACCTGCTCAGGGTTTGAGGCCCTGTGGTGGTTAATCCACACACCACCATCAATTATCATCTGATACCTGAAACACAGAACAGGTCATTAGTTAATTCAATTCAATACAATTCATTGTTATTTAAATTGCACATTTAACAATGGGTGCTGTCACAAAGCAGCTTTGCAGAATTAAATTTTTAATTTAAAAAAAGTTTCCCTCTTAAGCCTAATATACTAGGTAAAGCTGCCTGTAGTGAGTGGTATGGCCAGAAATCAGTGATCAGTATATCACAATATTATCAGTATATATAACGGTATAATTTGATGTCCTTTCAGTTTTACAAGGATTATAGTTACTGACAGAAGTAATTAAATTTTTGGAAACCAAAGAAAAAAGCAAAACGTAGACTAACAGAATGGTTGGTAAATAAATAAATAAATACATAAAAGCAGTTCTGCAAATGGAAATGACTTGTTGATGAGAGAGGTCTGAGGAGAATGGCCAGACTGGTTCCAGCTGACAGAAACGCTATGTGGTCATCGGCTGTTGTAGCCCATCTGCCTCAGAGTTCAGTGTTTCGTGTGTTCTTAGGTGCTTTCTGCTCCCTATGGTTGTAAAGAGTGGTTATTTGATTTACTGTAGCCTTCCTGTCAGCTTGAACAGTCTTCTCATGAATAAGACCTTTTTTATTAATAAGATGTTTCCATCCACTGAACTGCTGCTCACTGGATAGTTTTTGTTTTTGAACCATTCTGTGCAAACCCTAGAGATGGTTGTGTGTGAAAATCCCAGGAGATCTACAGCTTCTTAAACAAGTGAAAATCCATCCATCCACCCACCCACAACACCCCACAAATTCTGAAGTAACTACTAAGTCCTTGGAAATAATTACTCGTGCTGCATACTTGTACTGCTCATTAATTGCTGCTTCATGTTTGCAGACCTCTCTGAAAAAGCAGAGTGTTTAATGACATCAAACATTAATACACACCCTCTGGGTCCTTCAGGAATGGCCTGGCTCCGACGGCAGGCATCCAGTACTGTGGTACCTGGCTCTAGAAAGAACTCTTTAAATGGAGCTTCTCTGAACAACTCCTTCAGTTCAGCATCATCCATCTGCTTCAGAGCCTCGATGCTGCTGTGGTACAGAGCGTTGGTGCATCTAGACACACACATACACACAGATGAGTAATACAATATCTAGATTCTACACCATTCTGTATTTCACCATTAATTACCCTTACAAAACCACAATGTGCCTGGTTGGTAAAAAAAGAGATTTCACATGCCTTGTAGGAAATGTGTAGCTGCCTGGGGAAAACCCTTAATGTGGTGAAATGTTTAGCTTTTCTGCTATATATAGTTTTGAAAAATACAGGCTTTCCTGAACTGAACTATGTTTCTATTTTACATACATCACGAGCAAAGTCTAAAGTGTATTAAAAGTGAAAAAGGAGAAAATCACATTTAAAGATTCCATTCCTACCGTGGCACAGGAGCAGCACAGGTATTTTGATAGCCACTATCAGATTACAAACTGAATTGATTAGGCTTATGTCCATTTCGTTACAGCACATAGCTGTTCAACAACTTGATCAAAAATTGACACTCACTGTGTGAGGAAATACCATGTAGCTAGCAAGGCTTTAGACACCTTTACGTAGACTGATTTCCTATAGTGTTTATTAAATTGGCTTCTTATGCAATCTGATCTTTGCAGGACAAAAGCCTAGGCAAGATTTAAAAAGTAAATAAAAACATTTCCATGTTGTTTGGTGAAATCTCAATGTCAAAGTATGTTATAGGCAAAATACTCAATTTTGCTTATGCTAAACCTTCTCTTTTTGTCTTTTCTGGCTGTTTGCCAGAATTCAGCCACAGCAACATCCAAAGTGTTTTCCAAGGCTGCTACACATACATTATATGGCCAAAGGTTTGTGGACACCTGACCATCACACTCATATGTGGTTCTCCCCCAAACTGTTGCCACAAATTTGGAAGTATACAATTGTATAGGATGTTTATGTTTGCCACATTACAATTTCCCTTCACTGGAAGGGAAGAGACCCTGTGCCCCAATGCCCCTGTGAAAAAGCAAGCTCCATGAAGACATGGTTTGCCAAAGCTGATGTGGAAGAACTTGAGTGTCCTGCACAGAGCCCTGACCTTAACCCCAATGAACATTTTTGGGATGAACTGGAATGTGACTGCACCCCAGACCTTCTCGCCGGACCTGACCTCACTAATGCTCTTATGGCTGAATAAGCATATCCAAAATCTAGTGGAAAGCCTTCCCAGAAGAGTGGAAGTTATTATAACAGCAAATGGGGGACTGAATCTGGAATGAGATGTTCAACAAGTGCATACAGGTGTGATGGTCAGGTGTCCACAAACTTTTGGCTATATAGTGTATGCTTTTGCTCTCCTAAACTGGTGATATTGTTGTACCATACTCTTATATACTGCTATTGAGGAAGGCTCTCACCGTTTGGCACTTTCCAGCCCCTCCTTGCCATGCACCAGCTTGGTTACCTCAGCAGCAAGCCGTTTTTGTGCTGTTCTCTTGCCTGGATCCTGCTGCTGCTGCTCCATCACCTTCTCCACCTCGGCCAGTGGCAGGAAGGTGAACAGCTTCAGGTACCTGAGGTTCAAACACTGCAGATTAGTGCTCTAAATTCATTTACACAAATTATTACAGCTTCCAATAAAATAAATTCAAATAAATTCAAATAATATTCAAGCAAAACTCAGTTGCCGCCAGGTGATCTTTCTATTCACATTAAATCTAGAATTATCATTCTGTACACCACATATATAATTGGGGGCAACCATGGCCTGAAGGTTAGAGAAGCAGCCTCGGGCCCAAAAGGTTACCGATTCGATTCCTCTGACCAGCAGGAAAAATGTGAGGGGAGTTGAGTGAATGAACAGCATTTCCCCTCCCTCTGTTTCATGGCTGAAGTGCCCTTGACCTAACCCCCAACTGCTCCCTGGGTGCTGTAGCATAGCTGCCCACTGCTCTGGG
>JAOTRR010000012.1:18158676-18169574 GCA_028570945.1 Gogo arcuatus | reverse complement strand
ATATATACACACACACACACACACACACACACACACATACACATATATACATATACACATAGATATAGGTATAGATATAGATATAGATATATAGTTCTTCAAACATCAATGTGTGTGTGTGTGAACAAAATGTCCCCATAATGATAGCAATGCATGGCAATTTGAAGTTTCTCACAAACCAAAATACTTTTTTTATTTTAAAAATGCAGGTTTTATTTGAAAAACTAAAAGAGTAGTGACTCCAATGAAGGAGAGGCTCTGGTGTCCCAGACAGGGTCAGGGCCTTTGGGTCAGAGCCACAGAAACAGGATGTGGGTATCCACTAGTCTGGAAACTGTTATAAAGGGCATGCCAGCATAGTGGTCTCTACTAAACATTACAGTTACAGTGATATTGAGAGCTATTTTCCTTTTTCTTTACTATTGTTTCTAATTTATACATACATCTTTTAATTACGCTTCCACTCATTACACTAACAGCCATGTCTGTCCTGTATTAGATGTTCTGATGAGAACAGTTTTCCTTCCACTGTTGTCTCTGTCTCCATCTCTCTCACTGTGTCATAAAGCCCACCACATTTGCCCAATATAGAAGAAAGACTCATGCTCCACACTCTTTTTACACCATTGCTAAACAGTAATGATTTTTCCTGACACACAAGCAGAGAATGTGCGTAAGACATGACCTTTATTTTGTTCCTTCAGTGTGTCACCAGCAGAGGCGACAGGATGAAATTTAAAAAAAACAAACAAACAGCAGGACAGGACTGTATTTTTAGAGTCTACTGCACAGGGCTTCCATTTTTTTTAGAGATCACCAAGAGTGAGGCCTAAATGATTTTGTGGGAAGGTGATAAAATGAAAATTGCTTTGCAGAATGATATCATAACAAATATTAGTCCTCACTGTTTATATATTTCAGACCAAAGTAGCTTTCACTTAATGCTTATTTACAGTGTATCTTCTTGGAAATTGCTTTACATCTTAAAAATAGATAAAGCTTGCACATGTACTTACAGCGCTCTTTCTCCCCATTTGGTCTCTGCAGATTTCTAGAAATGTCTGTTTTTTTCACCCCACTAAATATTTCAACAAGCATTTTAACTTGCAAAATCAGGCATCACTGTGTGATACAATGAGACAAGTGTTTGCATAGAAACTGTGAAGGTTTTCAACTGAGTGTGTATGCTGCCAGTAATACAAGTGACTGGCACTCTGTTGACTGGAGCTCTTCTCATCTCAGACCTGGCCACTTCTTTTGTGCTTTCTGAGTGGGGATCTCCATTCAAATCTAACTGTGGGATAATACTTTACTGATACACCCCTCCTACACCCCTTCGTACTTTGCCCGATTCAGCAGTCTAATTGCATTCCCCTGGAGTAAAAGAGGAGATGGAAGAAAAAGAAGAAGAAGAAGAAGAAAACAAGAAAAAGTGGCAGCAAGTACAGTTATCTTCATTTAAGTTCATTTCATCTAAACCGTATACACGCTTAGGAAACAACAAAAGATGAGATCCCACATTAAGGCAAAAAAAGCAGAATGGTCAAAAGCATTTGAGGTTTAGACCACCATTTCTCCAGATTTACACTGGATCTGAGATGTTTTTAGCGACTGATGAGGTAGGGGTTTAATCCCCTTGTATTTTTAATGGAGCTTCAGTGATGTGGGGGAGACAGGGGATCTGTTGTGCTGAGGGATTAGACCCTCATGTGGGAATTAAAAGCCATTTAACAATACAGTAATCAGCATGTTTCCCTCTGAAAGAGCCTAGTTTCCCATTTTAGAAAACCTAGAGTATTACTCCCTTTCTACATGAACACAAAACCCTTTCAGAAGACCTGTTGAGAGGAAATGGATTAATTCTGTGTGTTTTATATGCCCCACTTCTTGAAGAGTAGAAAGAAATGGATAAAAGAAAAGGTGCATGAATGAGGACACTCACTGTTAGGCTTCTGCATTCTGATTTTTCATGAGCCATCACAGTTTAACCGAAACCGTTCTGCAAGAATTAATGGTTCCTCAAAGGAGAAACAATATATTATTTTATATCACAGGGGTTTGTGCATGACTTAATGAACAATATTGTTTGTTAAAATACAACCCCAAATCAGAAAAAGTTGCGACAGTATGTTGAAATAGAAATTAAAAGTGAAAACAATGATTTGTAAATAATATTTTACCTGTATTGCAATCAAAATCAAAACAAATGCTAGCTAGCAGGCATACCCCGCTAGCACATTTTTGCTCAACTTTATCAAAAGAAGCTTCATGAGATTCTGCACTTGACAGTAGCCTAATTTAAATGCACAGTGGTTCTATGATTTGGTTACAATCATCATCATTATCATCTTAATCATCATGACACACTCCCTGTTGAGCCATATTAGCTTGTGCTCACACTTCAACTTCTAGTCTCTCCACAGCTCGCATCTTGCCCTCATCTTCCTCCCTGTCCTTTTCACTCTCATCCATCACTTCTACCTCCAAACTTTGCCAACTTCTGGTGGCAATGGCAGGTGCTGCTGCACAAGGTCCTACAGTCAACATATCCAGCAATTTTGTACATTTGGCAGCATCGGTCTCAAGGGCCTTTCTTTTCTTTACCCACAACTTCTCTGCACCTACTTTTCACTTTGGCTTATCCATGTTTGACACACTGTGAATTGAAGATCTTAATACAGAGCCCCAATGGGGAGGTGCATTGTAAGATGGGAATGGGCCATTAGGCCAGCCTAGTGTCAGTTGAGAAACCAGCCAATGGGCCGCTCTATTTGCTTTATGGGCCAATAAAAAAAAAATTAATAAAAAATCTGTGAGCCCCAAAGATGCACCAGGCCACCGGGAACATGCCTTGTATGCCAGATCGCCAGTCCTGCCCTACCACACACATCAACTTGCAAAAAGTTACTAGGTTAATTTTAATGACCTGAAAAATAATGAGACAATTACTGTCTTTCTCAAAAGATGTGAACCTAATGTTTTGAAACAGATATAAAATTTGATGTTGAAGTAGCAAATCCTATGAGGCTACAGTCAACCCTTTGATGATTTCACTACATACACAGACTCAGACTTACATTTCAAAACAAATTTTATTGATTATCATTTAATATAAATGAGACATGTGGCAGACTAATAATAAAGTGATAACATTTATGAATGCTAGGTTAGCAGACAGGTTCAGTAAATATACATTTGTATTGAATGTCTCATCTTGAGCACCATGTTTCATTTAATACATCTGTGAATAATCATGGTTCAAAGACAGCAAACTCTCCTTTGTAATCTGGTCAGACCCAACTTGATTTCTCTTTTTATTTTTCCTTTTTTAAAAAAAAAAAAATCTGTTTTTTTTAGACTAAACAGGACAGTGCTCTCTACAGCTGTTCTCACATTCACCTCAGCATTTTACAATCAACAGTTAAACAAACCATTAAACCACAAACAAGTACAAGGGAGGGAATAAAGTAATGAAATTATTTGCTAGATGCAGGATAATTCTTTAAACCTACGTAATTTCTTTGATAGAAAAATGTTATTGCGAGCTACTTATGGAAGAATATTTTGAAATGTGGTTGTGCCATGCTGTTCTTCACCCCATGGATATATTGTTCACATAAAAGGGACTGTCACTGATAGATTACTGGATAAAAACAATCTCTCAACAAGAGCTTGCCTTTTAGCTAACATCAGCCACATAGATCTAATTGTGACTGCCTGATCAAGCAAAAGTTTTTTGCTGTTGCCAACTTACTCAGGTGTAACTGTGTTCATTCTGCAAGATGATAAACAGCACATGTACTCCAGAATGAATCAGTCACATAACAAGAGTTATACGGCTAAAATATAAGTTTTGGTTGAAGTTAAGCGGTTACACCAGACTAGGGTGAATGTAAGGGTTTTCCCAGAGGACCTGTCCATCTCCAGGGCTGCTAGATGCAAATTGGCTGCTAAGTCTAGCTAGCTAGCTAAAATAAAGTATTGAAAACAAAACTATAATGTCTGCTCATTTCCAGTATGCAGTATTATTTTAAACCCTATTTGGTTTCTCCATGTACTGTATTTTGCTATCTAATCTGTGTTTTTTTGTTCTCCAGCTTGTCAAAAACGCTTGAATGAAAAGAGCAAAGGGCTCAACATACTTACTCTCAAACAATATAACCAACTTTGAAATGCCAAAATACAGAGACATTCACCAACACCTCCCCTTAGTCACTAGCCAGCTATTATGAGCCCTCTAGCACAACAGCTTCTCAGCTCCACAACTAGGATAGAGCTTTTGAGAGTGATCAATTTACTAGCTTCTCATCAGATTAGAGTACAAAGAAATGCCTTACCTGTTAGCTAGGGGGAAAAAGTGAAGCATCATAAGTCCAGAAAATATTGCATTTTTCACTCTCTCACTTTTATTTACACTCTCATGCACCTTCTCTTCCCTGATTGGCTTACAGTATAGGTTTCTTGAGATTTGTCTTTCTTTATATACTAATTTTTGAGGCTGAGCAACATGAACTTTAAATCATCTGCTGTAAAGCATGAGGTAATGACTAGTAATTGCTATTGGCAGCACAAGTGATCATACTGTATATGACAGATATGTGCCTCTTTTCTTCACTGTGTTCACACCTCTGAGTATTACTAGAGACATTTTGCTTTTATGAATATCAATTTATCTTTTATCAACAATCACCTCCTCTGCGTTCCAGGCTGCCTCCCACTGCATTTTGCAATAATCCTTGCCTCAACCTTCCACCTAAATCATGCCTATGTTCAGGGCTGAAAACTTGTAGTATGCCTTATGTCTCCCTGAATTTATTATCAGTTTGGTAAAGCAGTATTAAGAATAGATTAAAGTAATGGCATATATGTTATATAAAGGTAGTGAAACAGCAAAAAAACACAATGTACAAAGTCTCATAAATGTCCTTTATCAGCTGTGCAAGCAAAGTACTTAAAAAGGAGGTAAACCAGCTGTAAAATACAAAAAGGGTTAATCCATGAAGTGTGTAAAAATGAGTGAAAATCTGCAAATTAACCTTGCAATTCAGTAGATGTTTACTTATCAGGACATTTTGTCTCTAGGTTAAGCAGATGGGTTTAAGTTAAAAAAAAAAGTGATATGTTTCAATAATATTTTTACCCCTCTTCTGTGAAACAATAAGTAGCTCTTTCAAAAAGTCCTGTTTTTCTAATTAACTTTTGGCAAAAGGTGAAGTCCCTGCTGAACTCCATGTCCTCCACCCAGCAAAACCAAAATAAAAACAAAACAGACGTACACAGCCATGGTCTTGCATACCGGCAAAGCCACGACAAAGGCTTCCCATTCCTTCATGCATGACAGAATCCAATAACCCCACAGAAGGGCTAATGAATGAAGTCACTCAAATCACAGCAAAGCAGTGCTGTTTTCAGGCTAACCTGTCTTCTCATCTCACTGATGCCACACAGAGGTCAAAGTTCATGACCACAGAACCTACAAAATTCTGTTCACTGAGAGTGGATACATTAAGGGAAGTGCGGTATAAAATTTATTAAAAAGCAGACAATACAAATATTTAAAAGAAATTTTCTAGAGAGGGAACAAGGTCGCAACTTCTGCATATATAATTAAAACAAACAAAAATGATTGTTATTCTTCTAGGTTGCAATATCTCAACTCAAGTTCCAAAACAACTTCAATGTAACTATTCACACAGAGAAAAAGAAATAAAATATTAAAATACAATTTTATCCACCACAAGCATAAAGACCTGTCATAGTAATATGTGCATGTCAAAAGTCCCAGAAAAGGCACAAACAAACAAACAAACAAACAAATAATGTGTTATTGGCTTTGTATTGTGAAGACAGCACAGTTCTGGAAAAGAAAAATATCCTCAAACTATGCCATTAGAAACCCCGGCATGTCCAAGGTCATATCTCATATTTCTGTCAGACCAAACATAAAAAAATGAAAAATGTAGCAAACCTTTATCTCATATTGAGTTGGATGAATATGAAAACAATACTTAAAAACAGAAATGAATTATATAGAGCTTACAAATTACCGGTCAAAAATCACAGTATTGCTATCTTGTTATACTGTGAAGTAAATACAATATAAATAACTAGCAAAGTAGCTGTTAGACAATGTACATAGATCAAATGGGCCCATCAGATGTAGAAGGGTGGTGCACTGATAAAGACAATGTTAAATGCCATCGGGTGCAGGTGCATTTATGTTCATTTGAACTTTTTTTTTCTGCCACTAGAGTTAAAGGAAGCCATTTGTCTGAGCAATAGGCACTACATACATCCACACACACATAAACCATGCCACAAAAGTGTACACAGTCTGTCCAAAACCTTTTAAATATTACCATTTGTCACCATTGTGCTTCAGAATGGCCAGGCTCTGGGGATTTATCCAATCAGGTAGAGAGGATGAATTTGTTAGCTCATCTTGCTGAAGAAATAGGTTTCACAATGGGACGATTGATCACCAAGACTTGCTTAGCTGCACTCTCATCCTCTTCCAGTTCTCAAGGCATTTAGACTTTCCATTCTTCAGAGAGATCAAATAAAGGTTCTGACACAAATAAGTGAATATAGATTACAATAATCCACAAAACCACTCTCTCAGAATACTATTAATATGCTCACTGTTAAATTGACAGTATACCTTCCTTAGCTGTGAGGGAATTAATCCTCTTCATATCCTTAGAGTGAAACAAAATGTCACCTAGTAATGCGCTTTCAATCTAGAGAAAGCTTTAGCTGACTACTCCACATAGACTTTCATATTGAGGGAACTGAACAACATGCGGTTTAGAAAAGATTTGTGCTAACTTTATCTGAAGTATATCTCAAATCTTTATCTTATATCTTAAGTAACTATGATGCATTTATGAATATTTATGATTAAGGCACAATCTATCTCCATATTTGTTTTAAGTATTAAGCATGAATTAAAATATAAAACTATGGTGGTTTTTACATTGTGAACAAATTTTACTATCCATGAATGGCAATAAGTTTAAATTTAACCACTGAATTAATCTCTTGCCCCAGTGTTGCTGAACCATACAATTGGATTTGTTCAAATGCTTTTTTTTTCCATCTTTCTCCTCTTCCTCCAAAAAATTTTGTTTGTGCAGACCAAACAAAATTAGACACCAGAACATGAAATTTGGCAAGAAATCCTTCCTGTTACTCAGCCAAGTCAGTGAACTTGCATTGGCCTTATGTGGTGCTATGGTAGCACATTGTTTTACATTTTGACCCATATTTTGACTTGATCTATAAGTGGACATAATTATCAACAAAACAACAAAAAGTTAAGCTGGGAGATACTTTAAAATTATTTAATTATTTAAAATACTTTAAAGTATTTTAAAGATTTATTTTGCAGCATCCTTGGAGGCTTTTGTTATCTTTAACCACCTAGCATATCTTAGCATCCATCTGGCATATTAACCTCCATAACTAACTATGTTTTAACATTTTACATTTTTACTCAATGTTTTAACATTTTCAAGTTTAAGCTTTTAATGTTTTCACATTTTAAAGTCAATAACAATGACACATTTTAGTATTGTTTAATTCTTTTAGTGTGTTTAACAGCTCTGTGTCATGAGAACCAAGCATGAGATGAGGAGATGCAACTGCAGTTAGAGGTGGTTTTAATGTCAGTTCAATCAAGCAAACAAATCCAAAACAGCAAGCAGAATCGTGGTCAAAACAGGCAAAGGTAAACCGAGGCACAAACAGTATATTGTAGACTAAATCCAAAATACAGAGTCGTAAGTAAAACAGGTCAAACACTTGGAAACTGGCAAGATATACAAACAGCTTGGTATGAACAGCGTGAGCAAGATCAATACATCGTAATGTGAGTGTGTGTGCAGATTCCTTAAGTAGAGTGGCTGTGATTGTGAACAGGTGTCCATGATTAATAATCAGGTGATGGGGAGCGTTAAGGTGCATGCTGGGAGTGTAGTGTGAGGTGTGTAATAGAGTGCATTAATCTGCAGGAGACGGGGAACGGGCAGTGGATGTGACAAAGCCCCCCCCCCCTCCAGGAGCTGAACACTTTCTAAAACGACCTCTGGGACGGGGGCCTGGTTTGTCGGGGTGCATGGCATGGAACTCTTGGGTGAGCATGGGGTCGAGGATGTCCTTGGAAGGGACCCAACATTGCTCCTAGGGACTGTACCCCTCCCAGTCCACTAGGTACTCAAGGCTCCTTTTCCATCTATGTGAGTTCAGGATGGCATGTACAGTGTGGGCCAGTTGGCCCTCTACTTCAAGGGGCTCTGGGGGAGTGCTGGCTGTGGAGTGAGAGGCCAAATGTTCCAGATGTGACAGGCTTGAGCTGTGATATGTGAAAAGAGGGAGCAATGTGGCAGTGTCAGGGTAATTCAAGATGGTAGGTTAATTCATTGATTTGCTTGAGAATTTTGTACAGACCAATGTAACGTGTTTTTTATCTATGGCAGCCGAGCAGGTTTTGGATGTCCCTGGTAGCTAGCCAGATCCTGTCTCTGGGCTGGTATAAGAGGGTCTCTCCCCGACTGTGGTCAGCATTTTGCTTGTAGTGCTTGATGACCTGGGTGATGAGCTGGTGCGTGGCTTCCCACACCTATCCACTCCTCTCAAACCAGCTGTCCACAGCCGGGGAGTCCGTAGGGTTGCTGTTCCAAGGGAACAAGGTGGGTTGGAAACCCAGTACGCATTGGAAAGGGGTAAGTTGAGTGGTGGAGTGCCTCAAGGAATTCTGGATGTATTCTGCCCACAGGAAGGAGCGTGACCAGTCCTTCTGGTTGTCGGCACAATTAGTTCTAAGAAACATGTTAATTTCTTGGTTCACTCTCTCAACTTGCCCATTGGTCTGTGGATGGTATCTGGACGTGAGACTAACTGCAGTGCCCAGTTTGTCCATTAAAAACTTTTCCAGACTCTGGAAGTGAACTGAACCCCCCGATCACTCACAATATCCTCGGGGATGCCAAAGTTGCGAAAGACATGATTAAATAATAGCTTTGCTGTCTCAAATGCTGTGGGCAGGCTAGGTAGCAACACCAGGCAGAGGAAGAGTGAGAAACGGTCACTGATAACCAGGATGGTGGTGTGCCTCTGGGAAGTCAATAATGAAATTGACTGCAATGTGAGACCAGGGACGTTAAGGTGTTGGTAGCAGCACAAGTTTGCCTGCAGGAAGGGTTGGAGGGACTTTGGACTGAGCACACTCAGAACAGGATGAAACAAACTTGTTAATGTCTGTGATTATGTGAGGCCACCAGTACTTGGCTTTGAGGAGTTGATAGGTGCGTTGTACCCCTGGGTAGCCCGTGGCCAGTGAAGTGTGAGCCAAGGTGATCGGACAACCTCTAAGGCATGGAGGCAGAGCAGTTAGCAGGGACATGGTAAGGTAAGGTGCGAGCAAGCTCTCGGTCGATCTCCCAGGTAATGGCGTTAATGAAGCATGAAGGGGGCAGGATGTGTTTATGTACAGACTCAGGCTCATTGGTACCATACTGTCTGACTGTCTGGATAGGGAGTCAGCCTGTGTATTGCAGGAACCAGGACGATAAGACAGGGTAAAGTGGAACCGGGTAAAGAATAAGGCCCATCTGGCCTGATGTGGGTTCAGTCTCTTGGCTGTGTGTAGGTACTCTAGGTTCTTGTGGTCAGTGAAAACAGTGAATGGGTGGATAAGACTGTCCCCACTCCTCCAGTGCCAACTTGATGGCCAGCAGTTCCCTATTCCAGATGCCATAGTTTTGTTCGGCAGGGGATAGTTTCTTGGAAAAGAAGGCCACTGGGTGCAATTTGAGCTTTTCACCAAAACATTGTGATAGAACCATGCCCGCTCCTGTGTCTGAAGTGTCTACCTCAACTGTAAAATGTTTAGTTGGGTCAGGGTGTTTCAGAATGGGTACAAAAGTGAATGCAGTCCTGAGTTCAGAGAACGTGGCTTCTGCTGCAGGATTCCATGTGAGCTTTTTGGCTCCCTTCTTGAGGAGGGAGGTGAGGAGTGTAGCAATTGTGCTTAAGCCACAAATGAAGCGCAGATAGAAATTGGCAAAGTCCAGAAAGCATTGCAAGTCCTTGACACTTTAAGGAATGGGCCAGGGCATGACTGCGGAGAACTTGGATGGCTCCATGGCAACTCCCTCAGGACTGATTATGTATCCCAGGAAGGTGACTGTGGACACATGGAACTCACACTTTTCACCGTTCACATACAATTGGTTAGCCAGGAGATGCAAGAGAACTTGCTTAACATGAGAGACATGGTGGCTTTCACGGGATGGGGAGTAAATCAGGATGTCGTCAATGTAAGCGATGACAAATTTTCCAAGCATGTCCCTTAATACATCATTTATCAGATACTGGAAGACAGAGGGGGCACCAGAGAGTCCATATGGCATGACTGTATATTCATAGTGTCCTCAATTTGTACTGAACACTGTTTTCCACTTATCTCTGGGATGGATGCACAACAAGTTGTAGGCACTCCGGAGGTCCAGTTTAGTAAAGACTTTAGCTGACCTTAACTGTTCAAGTGCTGAGGGAACGAGCGATAGTGGATATGGATACTTGACAGAGATTTGGTTGAGCCCCTGATAATCTATGAAGGGGTGGAGGCTCCCTCCTTTCTTTTCCATGAAGAAAAATCCTGCTTATGCAGGAGAGGTGGAGGGGAGAATGTACCCCTGAGTGAGTGCTTCTTGCACATACTCCTCCATAGCGCGCTGTTCCATGAGAGAGAGGGTAGATGCAGCTGCGAGGTGGAGTGGTGCCTGGAAGCAGGTCAATAGCACAATCGTAGGGACGGTGTGGGGGAAGGCCACTGGCTTTTTTTTTACTGAACACTTCCATGAGTTCATGGTACTCTTTGGGTATCCTGACTTGGT
>JAOTRR010000012.1:18128786-18142318 GCA_028570945.1 Gogo arcuatus | reverse complement strand
GGATTTATAATGTTCATATTTGTACAGTCTTTTAACTTTTAATGATCTGTGATAAACAACCCTCAGATATGACTGATTGATATATCTGATTAGATTCCTGAGGAAGATTTGTGTAGGACCGCTGTGCCTTCATTAACACATCCATTGCTGATATCGGTATATCTTTCAGTTGCTCAGACTTGATAGGCTCCTCTTTTAACTCCACCTCGAAATATTTTATCAAGAAATCCTTCACAAATAGTCTTGCTGGACAATCAAGTTCTCCTGTGCCGATGTATGAAATGTCTGGTTGCTCAGAGTTCGACGCTCATGTCCCTATTACGCTTTTGACGTCTTTAACATCTACATTTTTTGTTCGTGATATAAGGTTTGCTAACGTCTCGCTTCCTTTTACGATGTGAAAGCCTTTGTTGTTGTTCACACTTAGAGTTACTATTACTGTATCCATCGTGGAATAACGCGTGGAAAGACCATGTGAACTTCGTGGAAATTTCCGGTAGCTACTACGCATTCGAGTTTCCCCACAGGAAATAAACATCAGCTGTGAACGGAAATTCGTTCGAATGTCATAAAATTTGATGCCACACTTCTATGACAGAACGTGAACCTAGCGACAAATACGGTTAGTCGTGAATATTGATCCTAAATTTTTATTTGTGTTATTTACTCTTCATTTTAGAGATTCAAGCATGTCAGTGATTGAAATAAAAATAAAAACCATGGGAACTCTTTTATTTTTTGATCGGGGGTAAATCACTACGTTCGGTGGGTTTGAGAACCGAAATATCAAAAATGAGTGGCCTAATTAAGGCAGTCAATGAAAGCAAAATATTTCAGAAAAAAAGATTTAAGTATTTGAGTCCCTGTTTTCATTATCATGACTTAAGCTCAAATGCAAGGCATACAATTTTGGTCTTACAATGTACCTTCTCACTATTCTCATGACCATCACATTTTACAGTTGGCAAACAATGTAATTGTAAAAGTTACCTGTATTACAATGAAAACAATGAAAGTGTTTTCATTGGTGTGTTACAATGAATTCTCAATCTGCACATCTTTGAAAGAAATAACTTGGAACAAATTAATTTATGTTTTCTGTCACGTACAGCATATACTGTAAGTTGTAATATCTAGAGTAGGGCTGTGTGATATCTAAAATAATTATAACAATATCCTTATTGAAAAAAAAACAACAACTTGTGATAAATTTGCATCATCATCGGCCGAGATTTCTCTTACAACATTGTGCCACACCTTCCTGTCAGCCATGGCCACATGGAGATCTTGTACCCCAATCCCAGTGTCCCTAGTGATTATGGCAAGGAAGGTGAGTTTTTGAGATTTCACTGGGCGGTGGCTTGGGCTCCAAAGGAGAAGGCGGGATATAGCTTCTCCTTCAGCTTGGAAACAGTGCCCGGCGAACAGTACTCTCCTCTGTCTAAGTCTTACAGTGATGGGTAGTAATTCCCCGTAGATCTCCTCCAGGGTGGCATGAGTGGACCAGTGGATATTTTGCACGTCGTAGAAGGTTGGAGTAAGTCCCATCTAGTCTTTGCTGTTGTTTGTGTTAGAGTCCATGTCTCAGCACCGTAAAGGAGGATGGGTTCCAGGACAGATCTGAACAGGTCTATCTTCAGTTTGTTGTCGAGGTTAGAGCACCATATTTTGTCAAGAGCGGTACAAGCTTTCCAGGCCAGTGCCTTTCGGATCTTGAAATCCTTATAAGAGTCCATTATAAAGGAGCCCATGTACTTGAAGTCATCAATTTGCTTGATGTTCTTTCCAGACAGAGATGTTAAGACTGAGGGATCCGAGGATGTAGAGATGTACTCCATCTTGACGTTGTTACAGTAGAGCCCAACAAGGGAGGCTGATGTTTCGAGAGCATGGAGGAGGAATTCCACATCTCTGACAAGCTCCGACACAATTGCTAGATCATCAGCATAGTGAAGGTCCATAAGATATTGTGCAGGGTGCCTCCAACTTCTTCTAGGGAGTAGCTGGAGCCCCTTCTCATTGTGCATATCAAGGGGTAATCTCAGAATATAATCTAAGATGATTATAAATAGAAAGGGGGCTAGCATGTCACCTTGCAATACTCCTGCCTCAATATTAAAGAAGTCTGTCTCACCATCAGGAGTGATGATGGAGGCTTTGGTGTTCATATAAAGTGATCTTATGGCCTTGACAGTGTGATCAGGAATTCCGTAAAGGGGCAGAATTTCAAACATGCTGTCTCTGCTGATCGAGTCAAATGCCTTTTTAAAATCTATAAAACATATTACGACATCCATGTTGTATCTATTCATTTCCTTGATGATCCTTCTCAGTGCCAGTATTTGTGCAATGGTCGATCTTCATCTCCTGAAACCATTCTGTTTCATGCGAAGAATAGGATCCACAAGCAGGATGAGGCAATTAAGGATGAGCTTGTTGTACATCTTTGGTGCTATTGGAATGAGCGAGATGCCACTGTAATAGGATGGGTTCGTGAGATCTCCTTTCTTTGGCACAGGTATAATGCTTGATTCTAGCCATCTAGACATGTGGAGGGAGGCGTGAAGGTTGCGATGGTGAGGTTGCAGATGTTCAGGAGCAGCTCATGGAATGTTGGGTGTTTCCATATTACTGCAGGAATGTGATCCAGGCCTGGGGATTTGTTGCTTTTAGTCTGTTTCACTACCTCGAGTAATTCATCGATAGTGAAAGGTTCTGTATCACCCTGCTCTCATTTTCGTCCTCCACGCATTTAAAAAGTTGTGCACAAATATAAAACACTATTTATAAATGTCTCTTTTCTAAACATGCTTAAAATCTATAAAACCCCAAAGTCTACAATCAGAGCACATCATCCCCCTACCCTTGTGGGGAGCCATGAGCTTGGTTCAAGTAGAAAAGCAGAAAGCGGAGGATGTTGACAAGGAGGTACATGGTTAAAGCAAAACTAAAATCCCTCAGAAGCACATTCAGTGTCATGATTTTCTCCCTTTGTGATGCAGGTCCCAGAGCAATTATTACTGTGTGCTTTTGTTTATGTGTTCCATATCTTATTACCCATTGTTTTCACCTGTTTGGTTAAACTCAGTAACTGTGTGCCTTGCTAACTGTCTACATGAACTGTTTGCCTGTGATTTGACCCTTGCAACAGAAGTCAGACAAATAAAAGGGATCTTGGCAGGTAATTAAATTTTGGAAAAAAAGTGGGATAAAAAATACCATTGCTCCAGAGGATTTGCAATGTTGTATCCCTTCTTGAGGCACTCCACCCACACCTGTACAGATGTATTCAGAGGTAACTGAATGTAAATTTTAAAAATTGTCTTAGGTCCAACCAAAACAGCAACACACCAGAGTTATTACATTTGCATCTGCAGACAAATGAAGCCCTTTATGTCTAACTTTGTCTAAGTTAGACATAAAAAAGCTCAATTATGGTAAATTTTGAGTTTACCATTGATAAAGCTGTGAATATAAAGAATAAGATTGGCTAAAAAGATTGTTTGTTAATAATAATAATAATAGTAATAATAATAATAATAATAATAATAATAATAACACATTCCATTTCACCCAACCTAACTACCAGGGGAGGTGTTTCAACACTGTGGATACCTTCTTTATGCACATATATTGAGAACATTAACACAAGGTGTTGACCATTTTTAATGGCCAATAATCCCTTTACATCTTCTCAGCTTCATACACATGTTGGGCATTTTTCGGGCTATCTAACAGATTGTGACTACAGCTAGAACTACAGGTAACTGCACTAGGGCCAAGACAGATGGCATATTTAAGGGCCAGCACCATTTATGGTTGGTTCAGTTGAACCTGATGAGTATGTGCAAAACAACCCTACATTTGCCAGATGTACCAGGGTCAGTCTTGGGGCCTGCAGCCAAAGAAGCCCTAGAGAGGAGAATACAGCTGTCAGAGTCAAAAAAATAAAATAAAATAAAATAAAATAAAAGAATATAAAAAAAGATCTCCTCTAAGCCACAATATGATCCAGCTTATCAGTGAGTCAGCCACACAAGTCTCATCAGCCCTGGGGAGACACTAGATGGTCAGAACTGCACCCACAGTCCACAAGCAGGCATCACCCCAGCTGCTAAAGAATCCCATGGAGCCCAGCCAGAATGGTCAGGTGCTGCCAGTGAGATGCTTCACAGCTGAAAACATTGCTTGCTGGGCAGCAACCACCTCAGCAACCCCCTTAGCCCAGTGGGTCCTGCCACACTGCCTCCTGATTCAGGTAGAGGATGGATGTTTTGGTCTGATTCTATATTTAAGGGAAATGAGCTGGTTATTAAAAACCCTGGCATTCCACATGGTGAAATTGTCAGATATCTATGTAACTCTGCAATCACAGGTTGGTTCATGACTGTCAATATGCACAATGCATGCTTTACCTGCAGCTATGCAAGTAACCCCCTCATGGGCAGTTAAAAGTAAAATGATTTCCCATTAGATTTCATTAGGTTAGCCTAGAGCTAAACTAATACCATAGACTGGAAAGAGGAGAAGGGCAGGAGCTCAAATTTCTTTGTAAGTCTGGTGTTTTTCCTCAGGAAGTAGATGAAAAAAGTATATCACCCTAAAGTTCTTTCTGCATGTTTTTTGTGACACTGTCACATCCTGAGTTTTTCCAACAGTATAGTTATAGTCAGCTACATAAATCACCAGGGCCATTTACCTACCAAGTTAGTGCAAAGGGGCAGCATTGTAGCTATTGAAGAAGTGCATAAGCCCAGGGGGCTGGTGCTTGAGTGCTCTATCAGAAAACCTAGCCTACTCAAGGCCCTGAAAGGGCAAATGTAACCCTAGTTGCCACTACTGTTTTTACGAGTGGTTGGTACACTCTGGGAATCTTTCCCCAGAAAAAAAAAACACCTCACTGTCACAGGATGAGCAGGAAGGTATGACACCCCTGTCTATTCTATCTGTACCCATGTGGTCTGACATCTTTATGTGGTGTGAGTTTAGGAGTGTGAGAACCCTAGCATGGAGGCTTGAAATGCTAGGATCTTTAATCATATAAAGAGTGTTTCTGAATGGGACTATGCTCCACAGGGGTCAGACATGGGATCTCTCTGTCTGTTGGAATCCCTTAATACCTCTCTGTAGGGACCCAGACAGGATGCTTGCCTGGAAAGAGTATCATTTTATAGAAAATCCGGCGACCAATCTGTGTGTTCCACCATCTTGCAGCGCCACCATTACTGCAGTGGTAAGTCATAGTGACTCAGTATCTGCTGCTGCCTGCTGACAGTAGCTGACCATGACAGCAGCATGTGTAATTGGATTGACAGCACTCAGCAGTGGCCCCCAGTTGCTAATGAAGGTACCTTATGTGTATGGCGATCTTAACATTATTCCAATTTTACATATTAGTTAGACATTGATTACAACAATAGCAAGAATAGAGAATGGAGAAATAGAGGAAAAAATGGACCACCGCCATCTGCCACATTTCAAGTGATGAAGTGCAATATACTGTACTAATGTCACTATACTAGCTAGCTATCATAATCATTCACAAGTTACATTTAACCATTACAGACTAGTTACATTACTGAAAAAAAAAAAATACAAATGTATGGGTTTTTTAACAAGTATTCAATATTATTTCATTAACTGCCTGGCATGTGATGAGTCACTTCTGGCAAATATCTTGGTCCTCTGCATGCCCTGGGAATCTATGTAAAGTGTATGGTCTCAGACCATTTAACCATTTAACTAATGTCACTATACTAGCTAGCTATCATAATCATTCACAAGTTACATTTAACCATTACAGACTAGTTACATTACTGAAAAAAAAAAAATACAAATGTATGGGTTTTTTAACAAGTATTCAATATTATTTCATTAACTGCCTGGCATGTGATGAGTCACTTCTGGCAAATATCTTGGTCCTCTGCATGCCCTGGGAATCTATGTAAAGTGTATGGTCTCAGACCAGGGCACTCTTCATGAAGTAAAGGCCTGTGTATTTTGCATTCAGTTTTTTTCCAAAGCTGAAGTTTGCCACTACTGTTGGAGCAGCTGAGAACTGCACAGGTGCTTCCTGATTTCCTAGACATTGTTGTCAAAAGTAACAATACATAGAAAGTAAAGGTAAAAGTAGAAAATTATACACTTCTGAGGACAGTTTGCATTCACAAGTTGTGCATATTCTAGGGAGATGCCACTACAGTAATGGTGATTTGTTTACTTCCAGTACTTCCCTGGATTCATCTATTCAGCCCACAAGAGACAAACAAGAGTCAAACTGCAGAATGTTTCCTATCATGTTCAGCACACACTTTAGTGGGTTATGTGAGTCACATAATAACCAGTTGGTCATCAAATCTATTCATCTGTTACAATGTCTGTCTAAGAAAAACTTTGGACTGCTGGGTAAAGCGGCATCACCACAGCCTAGAAGCACAGTTCTACTGTGATGGGCCGCTCCACAAGAAGAATTATCACCCTCAGAGACTCTACTGAGAGATTTGCCATGGCAGCATGGTAGTGTCTCCAGATCTTATAAGATCAACATCATCTCCAGTGGAGTGAGTGTGACAATCAGATCCAAACTCCCTTCCACTTAGTCTGAAGTTGAGTTGGTTCCTCTTTTCTTACTGGTATAGGTCATCCAGGTGTTGAAACACTACCCCTGGCAGATAGGAGAGGTGAAATAGAACATTAGGTTGCACATGTAACCATGTTCTATAAACCTTTACAGCATCATATGTGTGTCACTTTGTGTTAAAGGTCTTGACATGTGTATGCAAGCCTACAATGACAGTATCCAGGTGATAAAACACCAGCCCTGTAGGTTATCCGCATGTGCACACACACACACACACACACACACACACACACACACACACACACACAGATGAAGAGTTTTAGGCAAGACTATTTCTGTTTAGTCAGTGTTTAATTTAAGAAAGTTGGGATTTCATCCATGATTTTATATCATAGATATATTCAGTTAATGAGGTGGGAGGAACAGCTGTGGTGAAATAAATCACAGCTGTGGTGAAATAAGAAAAACAAATAAATTAGGAATAACACATGACACACTATGCTGCTATATGAAAATAATCCAAGGCAGGGTGGTGTGATATGGCCTGACTTGAAGCAGAGGGCTGTTACCACCCTGAAGTGGATAAATATTATATAGCGGCATGGTCCAAAGGGTGTTTTACCACTTATATCAATGCAATTTGCCTACAATTACAATTTTTATTTTATTAATGAACAATGTATTAATGTAGCAGATAACTGACAGAAAGAGATGTCCTTATTATTCATGGTGTTGTGGTAGATAGTGGCTAGCCCACCATCTCATCCGTCTTGGTTTTGAGACATGACTATACTCAGACGTGCATAAGATCACTGGGTCTTACTAGGTTTCTTTGACCAGGAGCATGTAGAAGAACTTTTTTGTAAATTAAACTGTTTAGCTAGAGAGCATTGTTAGATATGGAATGAGCATTTAAAAGTGTGAATTTGGTGCTGTTCATTGAGACAGTGTTTTTGAACTCATAAAGAGTTTCTGCAGCTGCGTTATTAGGATGATGCAGGATCAAACAATACAGATTACATTTGTAGCAGAGTGATGGACAGTCAGGTGGTATCTGGAGCAATGTAAATAACAAGGGCGTGGGATGATGTTCATCAAAAGACAGTATTTGTATGTTGCATTACTCAACTGGCATGGGAGTTGTAGCAGTAAAGCTGATAACTAAGGAACTAAGGGAGTAACTAAGCATTAATCAGTAAACAAAGCATCAAGAAGCCACATTTCAAGCCATAATCAAAGTTAAGACCTTAGACTACTAATCGGAAGGTCACGAATTCAAATACCAGCACTGCCAAGCTCTCATTGCTGACCTCTTGAGTAAGGCCATTAAACCTCACCTGCTCACTTGTATAAATAAGATAAATGTCCTTTCACAAATCAGTCTGGATAAGGATGTAAATGTAAAATTATCAGCAGAAAAAAAAAACGTCCAATCATTGGGCTTGTCAGAGCAGATCACCTCTACAAAACTCTGTATGTTTCCTCAGCCGGAAGTGAACAGAAATTATATTCTTGAATTCATGAGCAGAATTCCCAGGTCTAATATAAAAATAAGTCACAAGTCTCTGGAGTTTGAAATAACGTGCCAGGTATTTAACTAATAAAACTGTTAAACTCATGTCTAGCCAAATAATTTCTTAAAGAAGCATTATTATTTTGCTTACATTTTGCCCTCATCTCACCACACAAATAGATGTACAGTACCAGTCAAAAGTTTCGACACACCTTCTAATTCAATGTTTTTTTCTTTATTTTTATTAATTAAAAGTCATGTCTTAAAGTAATGATGAAATGTTGTTTCTCTTTAATTAGTTGATCACTACAGTTGTCAAATAGGGCTATTTACTGTATTTTTATTATTTACTATTTACTGCTTAATGGTTTCAGGGTGTGTGATACAGTGATTTTACACTGGATTTGATCATATTGGTTTTGTCACAATTTTATAAAATCAATAAGCCATGAGAGGGTGTGTGCTACAGTGGTTTTATCATGGGTAAGGGATTTAAGATTCCTGGATTTAGGTTCATACACACAGTTCAAACCAAAGCATTCCGATGGTCACTATTGCTTCAATGGCCCCTGGATCAGCTAATAAAGATCATATCCCAAAGCAATCTCCCTTGTGGCAATTGTGTGTTTTGGACATTACAGAAAACCTTCATGGTTTCATTAAATTAAAGCTTGCTGTTTGTGTACAAAATTAATTTATCTGGAAAATTTATCTTGTCTTGTTCTGAAGGTGAAAGAGGAGACCACAAACAGGATCAACAGTGTTCGACTTGGAGGGAATTTTGAAAATGTACCATATGTGAATTGTGTGAAACATAAGCCCTAAACAATAAATGTAAACAAAACTAGGACCTACTTTCAACATTAGTCTTATCTTACCACAGAAAAAAAATAAAGTATATGCACTACAGTCTAAATGATACCCTCTCACATTGAAACTATTCCCTTCTTAGGTGTTCTGAAATTCCCACCTGATGCTCACATTTGATGTGTATAAATGGATCATTTCCTATGCTTGGTATCTTCTATGCTAAGCAATCAGAGTGCTTGGTGTGAATCTTCAAATCAAAAACAGAAAAGTGAAAATGTAGGCACAAAATGGAGAAAAAAGTTTTGGGCTGGATGGCCAAACAGACCAGAGCGGGATTGTCTTGGGTTTTGGCCCTTATGTTACAATACTAATTTGTTTTGTCTGTAGTTGTGCCTGGTTGTTTGTATGAGGTAAATGCTCCAACTCCTGAGGTTTTCAAATTCCTGAAAACCAAAAGTATGTCTATTTGGTGTACCTCAAGAAGTATTCCTTGACTTTATTTCTAAAGGTCACCACATTTAAATATCTTTCAGATCCTGTTATCATCTTGACAACAAAACATAAGGAGACCTCAAGAACTATACTCCACTGAGTTCCATTGTTAACCCAAATAGATTTGGATGGATTATATATGGTTAATGTATAAACATTAATTTATAGTCTGTGTTGAAGCCAGGAAAAGTAAACCGCCTGTATTAAGTTCAATTGACCTGTTTAGATTTGACCATAAGCTGATTTAGTGTTCCAAAAAAGTTATTATTTAGGATGTGAAATATAATAATTTCAATTTTAATGGATGATTACCACATTCCCAAATAAATGGATAGCAGTTTGTCTGTCAGTATAGATGTCATTAGAACCCATTAAGGGAAACCATCCATTCTTGTCAACTGTCAGAATGTATGATTAATGCTTCAACAATTTTCTCAACTTACACACTTGATCAAAATTCCTGGCACAGATATGGTGCAACAGTGTGTTTACATGGCCATAATAATAGAACAGAATGGATATATTATATCTCATACATAATATGTGTGGTACTGACTTGGATTGGTTTGATTGGAAAGATATCAGCTGTTCTGTTTTTCTATCCAGACAATACACCACCAAAATGCTGAGGACCTACAGTTACTTAGCTGTGTTCTGGGAACATAAAGTATTACCCTAAACATTTGTTCTAAGGTTTATGGGAACATCTATCATAAACCTAATAAGCATAGATAATAAGCAATAAACAAACAAACAAATAAATTAAACCCTCTGTGGAGGCATCCTGGTTTAGTGGGTAGCAATTGTGCCTCCCAGCTCCTGGGTTTGATCCCGAGCTCGGGTTACTGTCCGTAAGCCTATAAAGTTTTGCATGTTCACCACAAGTTTGCATGGGTTTCCTCCAGGGTCTCCAGTTTTCTCTCACTGTCCAACAACATGTAGAAAGGTGGATAGGCTATGCTAAATTGCTCCTAGGTTTAAATGAGTGTGTGCATAGTGCCCTGAGATGGACCAGGGTTCCATCCAGGGTGAATTCCCCCACCTCACACCCAATGTTCCCAGGTTTGACTTTGAACCCACTGTAACCCTGACCATAATGAAGAAGTTACTGAAGATGAATAAAATGAATGCTTGATAAATAAACTGTTTATCAAATTTACAAATTATTACAAACAGTAACAAACTGTGTAAGCAGCCAGAACTAATATGTAATCATATTTTGGGCAGTAGAGTCCACCAATTACAGCTTATTTTAAAAGCTCAGGTTTTTCAGATAGGGGAAGACAAAGAAAACAAACACAGAATTAATACCATGATTGGCATTTCTGTCAAATTGGAGATAACATCTGTTTTCTTTGACTGAGAGGTATGTAATGCCACTATTGAGCTGAACACTTCTAGCACTTAATGGATTACAAAAAAAAAAAATAAGAGCATTATGCCCTTACATATTGCACTGCAAAGTGAGAGACAATGGTACTTCTGAAACACTGTTGAGGGGAAGCAGGTGTCTAGATATGTTTTGCTTCTCTTTCTAACAGAAGATCTGAAATGGTTTCTCCTTGCTATACTGCCATGCATGCCATCCTTGTTCAGTGTTTGCCTGATGATGGACTCATGAACATTGACATTACTCAATGCAAGAATGGCATGTAGGTCCTTAGATGTTACCCTGGGGTTCTTTAACATTATTTTCCATCCCCTTGGAGTGAATTTTACTGGATGACCACTCCTTGGTAGAGTAACAGTGGTACTGAATTTCTTCCATTTGTATATCATCTGCCTCACAGTGAATTGGTGGAGGCCAAGCTCTTTGGAAATGGTTTTGTAACCTTTTCCATCCTGGTGAACATCAATATCTGCTCACCAGGCTGGAATCTGCTCAATCCTGGTGACCTTTTTCTGAGATTCTCAGGAATCTCCTTTGATTGAAGCATGGCACACGTCCATAATCCTGTGTGATGAAGACCAGATTTTCATAGTGAAAACCCAAATTTATGTTCCTGAAACATGGGTGGGCCTGCTGAACTCACGCCTGATTGCCATTCCATTTTGCTCAATAAATAAATGTAAAAATTGTAAATTTTTTGGTCATTTGTTTAACTGGGTCCTCTTTATCTAGTTTTAGGACTCAGATGAAGATCTGATCACATTTCAGATCAAATTTATGCAGAAATACAGGAAATTGTAAAGGGTTCACAAACTTATTGGCACTGTATATCAAGTTTGTTTACCTTAATGCGCAAGATCTGTTATTGTCACTCACATGGCATGGATCAATGAGATCTCTGTCCCTTGCAGATGCAATACCAATTACGTAGGCAGCAGGTGTGAGCAGTTTCAACTGGAGAGTACATCAGACAACAGCCATGAGACAGGCATGATTGCTGCTATAGTCATCCTCCTCATCCTCATCCTGCTGGTTCTGGCTGTGATCATCTACTACATTTGCAAGTGAGTGAAAAACAAAATGTAATTACTGAAGTTGTTAAAAATTGAAAAGCAAAAGTCATCACTCCCTTTTTGCATTTCACATATTTTTGGATATTTGGTAAGTTTTCATTATAGCAACAGGGGAATCCCTCCCTCCCTCCCTCCATCCATCCATTATCTATATCGCTTATCCATCAGGGTCGTGGGGGAAGCTGGAACCAATCCCAGCTGACTTTGGGCGAGAGGTGGGGTACACTCTGGGCAGACCTGTGGGCAATTTAGAGCAGCAACAGGGGATTATTGTATTAAATTGTATTGTGTAATTGTATTAAAACTGTCAGGCTTGTTTAAATGTATATCTTGCTGGTAAAGCAACACATCTTCCAATTGTTTGCTTAAGTGCTGTTTCTGAATCTGGTTTTATTAATATTACATGCCCTAAATTAATTCAGGATATGGTTTTATTTCCAGAGTGCAAAGGAAAGCATCAAGAAATACAAGGGGCTTACCATGATCCCAGCATTGAGCAGTTATGACTGATCTCATTGAAGGATATAAATCAACTTCTGAGGCATTGTAATATCTTAATACTTTCTTAATATTTCAATTAACACATGTAAATAGTTATTTTCCAATACGTATATATATATTTTTAAAAAATGTAATATATACTTATGTCTTCAGACTAAAGGTTATATTCCAGATAATTAAAATGTTATAGTAATGTAATACATTTCAAATAAAGTTATTATTCTTGTCAGTTTGAACCTACTGGCAGTATAAAATTGACTTTGAGGAAAATGTCTTACCGATGCCACACAATCATGGATTCTTCAGTTTTATACATTTATAGGCTTCTACTAATTCTTTTACAGGTTTAAAAACAGACCAAACCCTGTCCAGTAATACATTTTATATTCCACTCTTCATCCTGACAGTGAGAAGACAAATCAAATACCTTTTGAATGTAATGATTTAAAAGACTCTTTACAGATTTTAAAAAAAATCATGTCAAGAAAATAAAAATCTAGCAGTATTAATAAACATATGCGTATTTATTCCTGGTTATTTTAGTAAAATAAAGACAATGTATATTAACTAGTTCTGTTGAGACAGCTGTAGATTAAAAAGGTTGTTTTCCCCAATCTTAAAACAATGCTAGAATATCTATTACCACATTAAAATTTTAAAGGAGACATGCCATGGAAAAATTTTCTTTGTTGTTTTAAAAAAAAAAAAGATACATTGATGCGAGTTGGGGACATAAAGGGCCTTTCAAAGCAGAATGTTACCTTCCCAGTCTGTAATGACCATAGAGAGACAATAGGCAAAGAGAACAGGCCAGGTAGAAAAGTGCATGCTTGTTACATAGAAACTCATCTCATGTTTTTAAAGATCACTCATAGCAATATGAAAAGGAAAAAGTGAAGATGTGGGGAGAAAGTGTGCTGTTCCAGGATGCACAAAAGAAAACCCGAGTATGCATAGTCTTCCAAAGGAAGTTAATACACAAAAAGAGTGATTAAACTTTATTTTTTAGGGAAGTTCCTGAAAATTTCAGCCCCACGTTATTGTTGTGCTCTGCGCATTTCAGTGAAGACATTACCACCACCTTTGGACCTTGTCAGGCCTGCTTTGTTACAAAGCTGATATTGAAAGATGGAGCTGTGCCAACTCTGTTGGAGTTGACTGTCAGTCTGTAAA
>JAOTRR010000012.1:18101691-18113111 GCA_028570945.1 Gogo arcuatus | reverse complement strand
AAAAAGGCTTGAAATATTTCACTTTACATGTAATGAATATAGAATATATGAAAGTGTTACCTTTTTAATTAAATTATGAAAAAAATGAACTTTTTCACGATATTCTAATTTTTTGGGATGCACCTGTACTTATAAACTAAATATGTGGTGTAGAAATAGCATGCATGTTTCACACAAAAAATTATTAAAAGCTTATAATTCATGTTGGCTTTGTTAAGTAGCTATAATACATGATGCTTTATATTAAAATATTGGTATTTTAAGAGATTTATAGTCTCAAATACACAGTCATAATACTGTATATACAAAAAAATGTATATTACTGCTTATGAAAGTGGCTGCGTAAAACAAACAAACAAAAATCCATGATCATATCTGATTTTGACAGACCTTTCTCCTATGGTCTAGAAGATTCAAATTAAGTGGATACGACAGCTAGCTAATCTGCAGATACCTAGCTAAAATTTCCAGCTTAACTCTCACTTAGTAAGCCATGTCATATCATCCCCATCATGATTCTGATATACCAGAAGTACACTTAGCTACGAAGTCAATTGCTATGATCTTCTAACTTGTTCTAACTTGTTCTAACAAGTTATCCTGAAGCCAACAAAAATCTTGTTTTAAAAACTACATATAGGCTTCCAAAAACACATCAGAAAGAAAGAAGATTGTCAGTGACCAAAACAAACCTAAAAAATGTTAACAATATTTTGCTTGATCAAATCAAATCTCAAGAAAAGATCAGACTGTGACAATGAAAACAAACTACATGCTTACTGTTTTGAAATGACCTCATAGTGCTAGCAGAATAGTCAGTTCTCAAGCGATTCAACAACCCCTGTTGTGCATCACTAACATGTGCAACTTTGGTGCATATGGTCAAGAACAAGTGCTTCAATGTTTGTAGGATTTATACTGAATTATCATTGCATCCAGCAGATGAACTGATAAGACTTTGGAACCGATCCCAACAGGGTCAAGGTCAAATGTCTGAAATAGTTTTTCTTCTAAATAGCTTCTTTCATGCTTGAAATATATTTTTACATCTTGATATTTGAGTATATTGAGGACATACAATATAGTATTGAGGTATTGAACAGTATTGAGGACATAGATTAGATGCTCTTGGAATTGAGTTTCATTTGTATTTGCAGCAATATTGAATATATCTTGATGCTCAAAGGATAATGTGTTCAGTCGCATATCTTAGAAGATACCCAAGTTGTTGGCCTCTTAGCTAATTGATAATATAAATAAATATGAGGTTCCTACAAAAATTAAGACAAGTTTACTCAAGTTCGGTTATTTTTTTTCTTCAGTCTTTTTCTATGAACTTATATATATTATCCTTCTAAATCCAAAGCAGCATTGGGAGAGTAAACAAAACAGTACAGCACAAGACATTTTCACCAAAAAAAAAACAAAAAAACAGGTGAATTGCAGTAAACATTTGTCAATCCTGGTGGCTATATAGGCTTTGCTAGTGAAGGTTTACATGTAAACAGTACAATTTATGGTTTTATGGTTACACCAGCTTGGGTAAGAAGTATATGACAGGATCTGTAATGAGCAGGTTTAACACTAGGGACAAATGCAAAGTATGAGTTGCCTAACCGCAGTATTGGATAATGACATGCTAGCCAACAAGTTATCCACTAAAGGGCATTGGAAAAAGCCCAGATGGCAAATACCATGGCTCAGTCCACAATAGGAAGTCCAGTAAGCTTATCCACAGAGGGTACAAAATGCCTGCTATGGGCAGTGTGGCCACCTTATACAAACACCCTTCAGTAACTGTAAAGGGAACAAGCATTGCCTGTTCTGTCTAGAATGCTAGTTGCATGGTTTGATTTCTCAAGCTCAATTAACAATAATTCACTACATGCAAATGCACAAAATGAAAGTTATTTTTAGTTTTTAACAAATTAAAACACATTAAAAACACATTAAAATTTTACAATGCATGCTCCACTGATTGAGATTAAAACATGAATGGAAAATATGATTTGTTGTCAGTGAGATGATACTGTATTTTGGTTATAGACCCCTTCTCAAATAACCCTACAACCCAGAGTTCTAACGTACAATATATCCGCGGTCATGCAGAACTGTAATTACTGTAATTTGTGAATTACAAATTATAAAATCACATATTTCCAATCATAAACCTGATGTTCCCTTTCTGAATGGATGCAGAAGATAAATCTGCTGAGATGTATGTCCTGGCTCCCTGACTGAGCTCAGTCAGTGAATGATATCTGTCTGTGGAGACTGTGGACCACCAGAGTAGAAAAACCCTAGTTTTAATTATTTATAGTAATTCCTCCTCTGACAGCCACAGGAGTCTTCATGAACGTGGTCCTGCTTCTCACATACCTAATGATGCCATTTTGTGATTCATACCCTGATGTGTTGAATCCAAAAGACTTGTGTGTCGGCACAGTCTTTCCTAGCCTTGGTTTTCATGCAGACATACTGCTTTTACAAAAACCAAAATAGAATCAGCTGTTCTTAGTGAAAGCAGAGTTTCCACTAGAAGTCAGCCTGAGAATGACAAGGATTTACTGATGTAAGACAAGCTGGCTTACATATAGCATGGACAACAAAATTTTCTGACCCCTTAGTTTGTCAGTCAATTTGTACATAATCTATTCATCATTATGGATCTCATGACAGCTGGAAACTCTTATATACTTATAAGGATTTCTTTCAAACAGCACAAAAAACTGGTTGGAATTTCTTTCCTTTATGTGTGTTTTAATTAATGTATGGTAGCAGTCAGTGATAGGCTGAAGAAATGAGACACACACACACACACACACACACACACCATCCATTCATTCATCCATTCAGAAAGCCTAACACCGTTACATTAAATTCCTTTGGTTTGTGTGAAGGACAGTGGCCACTGCCAGTGACACATACCTGAACACAGACAACCTGTCTGTTGAGTCACTTCCCACCATGATGCCATTCCAATACAAGTTATTTCATTATTTGAAGCTGAATCATACCACAGGTGCATATCCCTATCAAGTGTTCTGAATATTTATTTTCATTTATTTATCTTGATCATCTAATCATATTATCTGTTCATGCTTTTAATCTCAATAAAAACGAATTCAGCTTGAGAACAGCTAAGCTGGATCCCCTTAAGCAAAGAGACAACTGCTATAATTTTTTTAGCAATCGTTCTTTCGGATGTTGGCAGATTCCCTAAATCCATGGCAGTCGAGGAAATCAAAAGTGTGTGGTTTTCTCTAGGCCTGAATTTTTGCTATGGTTATGTCACTGGTGGATCCAGCCAAAGTGTGATATGAGCATATGTGCAGAAAAAAGGTCTGATGTAACAGTACTTTATTAGACAATATCAAAGAGGGGACTGTTAAGCAAAGTTGTACATGGAAAATTTCACATGTCCCTACTATCTACATCAGACAAACATACAGTTATTACATAGTCTCATGCAATATGGAAAACATTTTATTCATACTGTAGATAGCTTAGAGGGTGTAATGTACTGACAGTTTATAAGAGAATGAGGAACCATTCTCCAATCAAAAGTGAACTAATGGTGTTAAAAACAAACAGACATGACTGAAGGTGCTATCTTAATTTTACATCATTTCATTCCTCACTTGAAAAGAGGCTTTAATTCTGATGGCTCAGCAAGGTTTAGTTTGTTCTAACTGTTCATGTCGGCAGTGTTTTCACTCAGATGTGCGAGCCATAAGAAACCTTTCACAGTTCAGACAGTGATAGATGTGAGAAAAAAGTTGATGCTCTCTCTTTTCGTGTATGTTGCTTGGCACAAGAAAACTCCAAACAAAAATGAAAAGGACATTTCTTAGTCACATCTAATTGTGACCAGACATTTCTAATAAGGAAATTCTAATTGACTGTAATAATGTGCCACTGCAGGAAGTAAAAACTAATGGAGAACTAAAGAAAATAATTTCATGTTCTTAGATTTCTTAAACAACTGAAGTATGTGGGATACAAGATTTTTGAGGCACAATGGAATGGCCTATACGACGTTTTGTGAACACTGGCAAATTTATTCCATACGCTTTTTTCATAATTTATCCATTGTCGGTATACCCAGACTTGTGATGCCTCTGATGTCTTTGTCTAAGCCACTGTAGGTCCTTGTTGTGAGAAAGAGCCACAGCTTCCTTTGCATTAATGGTCAAACTTTGTATGTGGGAAAATGGGGATCTTCGCAATAAAGGCAGATGAAGTTTTTATGTGGTGGCCAACTTTGTGGCTCATGCGCCAAGCCAGACACTACAGAGGACTTGAGGGAACAGTATGTAACAATGAGCAACTGCATGAATCACACATCATGACATGATATTAGCATTCCACAGAACCATGGCTGCTTGCTGTCTGAATTATTTGTTCAATGTTTTGTTTGACTCTCCCAACAGCATCAAGTGTCTGAGAAACATCTACCTTCTGGTTTAGGACATTTAAATATGTCGGTCACATAGCTTAATAATGAGGTACCTCATCAATTAAAAGGGCAAATCTGTTATTATTGGCCACAGGGACAAAATGAATGTACACTTGCATGGATGGGTTAAAGTTTTTTGAGAGCCTTTCATGCTGTACCATCATAAACCATTACTGTGAAGACTTTAATCAACAATTCATGTGACCTTTCTGTAACATATATTCACCCATATAATATAAGATCAAGTGTTGATGTCTTCTGTGTTTTTACTTGTCAGTCTCACACACATTTACCTCAGTGTGCTTAGTTTTGTTAACCCTCGTATCACCCAGTTTAGGAAGACATTACAACAATAACCTTTTGGTCCCTGAAAACCGTTTTGGGATCTTTTTAAACAGACATGCAACAAAGCTAGCAGTTACAGAGTCAAGTGAAGTCAGCTCTGCCACAAAAGAAAAAAATGTCCATGTACTTAGTGAGTGAAAGTGCCTCATTCATCTAAAAGGATGAACAGAACATGAACAGCTTTTCTCTAGAGGGGCCATGTAAAGGCTGAAGTGACCACAAAAGATGCAAGAGACTCTTAAGGCCTATCATCAACTGAACCAGTGCTGGAAGAGTGGTGTCACGATCACCTAAGTGGAATAAGCATCTACATGCTGTTTCCAAGCCTCTCAGTCTTCTTGTCCCTCTCTCCCACACAGAGACACATATGCAATTGGTTTGTTTAAAAAAAAAAAAAAAAAAAAAAGCCAGGAGAATCTTTCGTAATGCAAAATTAGGTCAGAAAACCACTTGAGGCAAATTAAATTTCCAGAGAACTGGGCCCCAGGGTTCAGCCTGTGATCATTGGGCATTGTTAAGCAGATGCCAGAGTGCCACTTACCCACAATCATGCCATGCTCAAAACGTTTAATGATGTCAAACGAGTTCTGGATGTTTCCCTCTTGAATGTCATAGACGATCTCTGGGGAATCCACATGTGGATAGTGGGATGGGGTTATGGATCTCAGGAAAACAATTTCTGGCAAGAGAAATAAGAATTGAGAGAAATCTTTTTTTAAAAAGGCACTGAAAATGGAATAAATTCTTTGTGTCTCTGCCTGAAAGTCATTGTTTTTTGGTGATAAAGAATGATATAATTTCAAGTTAAAGTATTTGAAATAGTGTACCTTCTGGTTTAGTGAACTCTCTAAAAGTTGGCAGAGAGATGACAGTGTGTGAGACAGAGTGAACAGGGTCCAGCACACAGGTGATATCATTGGGTTGACAAGACTTTACACAACGGATGATGTCAGAGCGATCAACCCTTGGTCTGCTGAAAAGAAGATGAAATTGTCTTACAATGCAGAGCTTAAACCAAGTGCTGATCTAGGACACATTCTTATTCTTTGTGGCAATGCTATCAAGCATAATGCTACAGCACAGCTTTTAATTTGAACTGATGATTACATGAACAACAATGGGGTGCCTTCCAGGATAACTCACCACAGATCCTGATGCCCAGCAGGCAAGTGAAATGTCCACTATAAAAATATTATCTAAACAAATACAGTGGACATTCTTAAAATGAGACTTGCATTTTAGCCAATCATGTTTTGGGGTTAGGAATCAGAATAGAATCACACAAGAGGCCAAAAATCACACCAGGAAAGAGACATGGTGGTCAAGTTTCCTGTTAGCCACTCATAGTTTTGTTGCATTTCTTCTGACAGAGTGAAGTTCTGACACTGATCTAAAGCCTGTTCAAGAAAATATTTGGTTTTGTGGAGCAGACCCTGCTTCATATCCAATAGTCTCATGTAGAATTTATGGGCAGAGGGAGTTGAGTCTTTGGAGACTCTGACTAGACAACTCCCATGTTTTAGCAGGACTGTGCAATGGATTTATTTAAGACATTGTTTGTGTGTCAGAGGATAATCAGAAGCAGCTTTGGTAATAAGCCAGAATGATGTACAGGAAAAGGGTTTTGTTACCTCAGTATTTTCCCCATGCAATATAAGTTCTTTGAATCATGTGTTTGGCTCATTACACATTTCAGAGGAAGGCATCAGCTCAGGTCATTTCTTTATTATTGTATTTTTTAAGTGAGAGCAAATACCTGACCTTTCATCAACACATGTACACTGAGAAGTTTGCTCAATATCATCATTATACATATGAGCCACTCTTGTTTTCTTGTTTCTGCCTTGACAAGAAAACCCACCTTACTCCATTTATGTCTGGTCAGTGATTAAAAAAATAGTATGAGCTCCTTCATCCAGATACTTGTGCACTCATATATGAGCTAGTGTAATGTTTCAGTGTGGTTACCAGCAATACACTTTCTCAGACAAAGAGTGTTCATTGGATTCCATTGCCAAGTACTGTTAAATAATTTTATTCTGTTTGAGGACAACAGTAAGACACACTTAAAACATCTATAGCTATTTGGCCTCTAACTAAAACACAAAAGAATACACAGTGGTGTTAGGGCTGAGATTAGTTAACCTTCCATCACTGCTTTCTTTCATCGGGATGCAGAAGCTGCAGCTAAACCTCAAGGCCTGGATTGGGTTACAGGCGTTCTTTCATGCTGAGAGGGGAGAAGCCCCTGACAGAAAAAGTCAAGCCACCACTGGGCATGGACTTGTAATTAGCAATTAGCGGGTGGGTCCACGTTTTGCTTAGATCTGAGCCAAAACCACAAAATGTTCTCCTCACCCATAATAACTTGCCTTGTGCACGGCACGCACAGAAGACAACTCGTGGAACTCACAGCAAGAGTAACGATTGACCATACTCTGGATTTACAAGGACATAAAGACCTGAACTGAACTCCTACTTTTAAGTTAACATCTTGGATAACATCAAAGTTGACATGATTCTAATTATGCCTCATAATCATACAGGAGGTGGTCTCAAGATACACTTGAGAAGGAAAACATCTTTTTTTTTAGTCAGACCTATGGTCAAACACAAGATCCTTTTTTCTCTGGTAATTATTATTTATAGTCAGCATGTTGATAAAGCCCCAACACAAACTCTGAAGCCCATCATTCTTGGTGTACAGTGGTGATGCTGCTGCACCACAAATTGTGCAGACCACCATCCAGAGCCCAGTCCCATAACTCACTGTCAGAAAGTAAGTAGCACACATCCATGCTTTTTTAAAAAAAATCAATATTTTAAAAAGTGCTGTGCCTGACATTGCGAGGATGAGCATCCTCTTGCGGTATGACTACCCCATACTCAAATTATTTTGAATGATAATTGGATTTATGGCATTAAAAATACTGCTATATTCAGAATAGAATAGTAAATCAGCCTATTAAGAAAACCCAAAACAGGTAGTCATTTCAGGCGAAATTTGTTTGAATATCTTGTGAATGAATTAAAGTATGAAAACATATCACTTACACATTTTCATTTTATTATGCTGTAGAAAAAAATAGGAAGCAGACGAAAAATATGAATTTTGAATGGATGACACTGGACTTTGAATGGATGACATCCTTATGAATGGACGACACTAGATAGCTTTGTTTTTCCAAAAGCTCCATCTAGTGGCTCCAAATTATAAACACAAAGAAAAAAAACTGTAACTTAATGACATTGTCCAGATTTTAAACAAAACTGTTAATAAAATATTCTCTTACAGCACTGGCCAGACCAAAACACAAATTCTCTACTGAGAGAATCTCTAGTATTCTTGTATATCTCTACTATTTTCTACTGCTCATGTGGGGGAAAAAAAAGATGGGATTTTTTTTACAGGTGGGATTTTTCCCCCCAATACTAATTTCTGTGGGTACCAATAATTGTAAAATGTTTTTGAGAAATATATATATTTCTTATGCTACTCATTTATAATAATGTATTTTTTTCAAGACATTATTTCTTTATGAATAAATGCACCAAACTGAAGGTTTGATGTCTCTCATAAGATCAAGAACAAGATCAAGATAACGAACAAGACATTTAAAGGTACTAAAGGTACATAACGAACAAGATATTTAAAGGTACTAAAGGTACTTCCAAGTAATCTTGGAAGTCTCATATGACATACAGCCATATAAAACTGATAATAATTAAGATTATTATCAGGTGATCCCAATTCTAAAACCATCCATCTTCTGATTCAGTCCCTACTCATACTTTACATGAATTTCAAAAATCTGTTTAAAAACCCGTATAAAGTATTTTTGAGTTAACCAGATCTGATGATGCCTACACAAATTAAATTTACTCATAAAAAAATACCAGCAAATGTAACATTTACTAGCAAATCATCTGCAATCGTTAATTAATACGTTGTTGTTGCCGCACATTTGAGTAATTGTTTACTGTAATCCTTTCTAGATAGGCAAAATCAATGAATAAAAAGGTTTTCTAAGGATTAGTGATCAATTTATCATCATGGAAAAGGACTGAATTGATAAGGTCTTCCTCGGTTACAAACACCCGTATTTTGGAAAGGTAGGTGCTGAGATTCCCAAAGCGCCACAGTTTCATTTCCAGTAAGATTTCAAAGTCCTGTGGCACAGTAATTGGCTTCTGAACAACAATTACACCTCCATTCTCTATCCTCTGTGCTGCAAAATAGCCTGCCTGGTTTCCGTCCACTATGGCCACCTGCAGATTGTCCCCAAGCACAGTACTGGAGGGGCCCATGCGGAAGATGTTGGTGGGTACAGGGATGTTGGTAGGAAAAGTGAGGTGGTAGTAGGTTATTCTCACAGGCAAGGCCAGGCATTCACTAGTCTCATTGCAAGGCAAGCGTTCACAGCGACTGCAAGTGGGACACAGAGATGGAGGGAAGGAGATGAAAGTGGGAAATGTTAGGGTGATGCAGTGCTTGACATGCAGTGAAGGTAAGGAATGGCACATGTATGGTGTAAACAGAGCCATCATGATTATCATCCTTTCTTTGAAGGCAGAGGTCTTAATTAATATCTAAGGTAAACAGTGTAATACAGCTTACATTTAAATATAATTCACCTTAAATGTCTATATTGTGCATTGTTCCCAGATTTTCTTTAAACCTTGTTAATGTTTCAGAGAACACAAACCTCTTGTTTCTGTCTTTCAACGCTTCTGTTTTTCAAAGCTTAAAAAATACAGGCTACATTTAGCAGTTGCAAATGTTAGGCATGAGAATTTAAGCCATTATTGCTCTATTGCATGCAGTGTTTCAGTGAGAAAGATGCCCACAGAATTGCACTGCGCCCACCCATCAAACATAGTTGTAATTTTTCTAACATGTTGTCATGTGCAGTCATCTGATTTCATTTCATAATTCAATGTACTTATATTTAGTATAAATTAATTATACTTACGTTTCACTTGAGCGCCTGTAGTTGGTTGGACATTCGAAATTCAGGCATCTGAATCCTCCTTGAACATTAAAGCAACTCTCTGTCTCTGAGCAAGTGTGTGTCCCTGTCACACACTCATCAATGTCTACTCATGAGAAAGACAACAGACAATGTTAATAGACTTGTAAGCCCTTCTTCATGGTTGAGTTCCATGGATGTCCATGTTACATTTCAGGATAAATACTCCTTAAACAAATAATTGTTTGAGCTAAGCACAGATTAAAAGTGGTCTAGTTGTTGGCATAATACACAAATATCACAAAATCAAAGTAAAATGTGGTTTTCAATTAAAAAAAGTGAATGGCTTCCAAAATTTGATAATGTATTATGGAGTAAAATCATCTGTAGACAATTTTGGGTTTTTTTTACCTTGGCAGCTGCGTCCATTAGGGGCAAGTGTGTAGCCTTTAGCAGGGCATGTGCAGTGGAAGCTACCTGGTGTGTTGTGGCAACGGTAGGAACAGATGTGCCCTCCAGTGGGCAAAGCACACTCATCAATGTCTGAGGAAAGAGAAAGCATGCCAGTTAAGTTCATCCTTTATAAATTCAAAGATTTTTTTCATTTATTGTACCTACCTTCACATGTAGATCCATCCACATCACTCAACTGGTAGCCTCGGCGGCAGTAGCACTGGTAGGAGCCGTAAACGTTGGCACACTCTTGACTGCAGGGATTGCTCTCACACTCATTGAGGTCTGAATGTCAGCCAGCCAGAGGGTGTGTAGTCATAATTTTGGTTCTCAAGAGCTTGATTCAGTACAAACCCTCAATATTATATGAGTTTGTAAAGCATGTGTGACAAAGCTTGCTCCTTGCAGTTTAGTATTCTAATAGTTGAACTCCAGGTTTAAATTATTACACCTGATATATAAAATTATCAACTTTACAACTGTGTAATTATTAGAATCATGTTAAATCAGAGGGCTACATTGTATATTAAACTAATATCTGTGGCTTGGGGAAATATTCAGGAGACAGGCTAGGCACCTCTCTTCTAAATGCTGTCTTACCATCACAGTTCCTGCCATCACTGGCTAACTTGAAACCTGTGGTGCAGCTGCACTTGTAGGATCCCAGAATATTGTCACACTTATGTGCACACAGGCGACCAGGATAGTGCCGGCATTCATTAATATCTGAATTCAGAGAAAAATGACAGTAGATATGGTAGTCTGTTAGAATTACATATTAAAAATACACCAGTATAAGGCCCATGGAATAAACAATTCTCAGTGTGTTAGAGTTTACTAATAATAGTGTATATGAAAGCCTCAGCACAACTGTCCCATCTATCATTTTAACTAGCTACCTAAAACATACACCATATGGCCAAAAGTTTGTGGACACCTGACCATCATACCCAAATATGCTTTTTGAACATTGCATTCCAGATTTAGTTCCCCTTTGTGTTATAATAACCTCCAGTCTTCTGGGAAGGCTTTCCACTAGATTTTTTAGCATGGCTGTGGGGATTTGTGTTCATACAGCCACAAGAGCATTAGTGAGGTCAGATACTGATGCTGGGTGATGAGGCCTGGGATGCAGTTAGCATTCCAGTTCATCCCAAAGGTGTTCAGTGAGGTTGAGGTCAGGGCTCTGTGCA
>JAOTRR010000012.1:18016853-18027911 GCA_028570945.1 Gogo arcuatus | reverse complement strand
TGTGTGTGTGTGTGTGTGTGTGTATATGTATGTGTGTGTGTGGAGATATATATCTCCCTTAATTTTTGAGACATACCACTTATTGGTCACATAGTACAGGCGCTAATTAAAGTGTTCCACAGCTTTAAAAGAAGATGCCATAGCGAGTGGAGTCGGATAGTCTTATTTGTCTTAATTTATGTTGCTTTGCTTCGTTTAATTGTTTTTATATTTTATATTTTTTAGGTAATGTTTTGAATATGAAATGACTGGGTTTAACAAAGCATTCATTATATTTGTGTGTGTAAATTAAAAGCTTAAGCTATTTAATCTTAATCATTTATATGATTTGAAGATGATCAGGCATGGTTTAAATTAGGTGGTGGTCTTATGCATAAAAATTTACCCACACTCAGGATCAAGAGTAGGATACGAACGTTTTCCCGAACTTAGGGGAGTTTCATGAATACCAAATTTCTTGTGTAAATGCTCTTACAAATGATTTACAAATAAATCTGTTTGTATCCAGCTTGATAAATGAGGCACAATGTTTCCATGTTCGTGGCAAAAGAGAGAGAGAGAGAGAGAGAGAGAGACTTGGATGACTTTTCTATTCTTTATGACTTTTTAGTTGAAGCAATGATGCATCATTTTGACAAAGCATTTTGTTATAATAGGTCAACCATTCTAACATTTTAATATTTTTATTAGTAATAGTATGGAGGGTGAGGACATGTGAACTAGCCTCCTGCTGCTCATGCTACATCACAGGGTGGCTGAACACAGTCGCAAATGAGACACCCACGGTTGGCTACTATGGTTCTGATGCCATCCCATCCACCTAGAGAGCATGGCCAATTTTGCTATCTTGGACTCCTGGCCATGGATGGCTGTGGCATCATCTAAATCTCCTAACGATAGGACAAACTCTTTTCTGTTGCACCACTTGGAACCCCTTAATTTGAGCATGTTAAGGATTTTCTGTAACATATGAAAGTAAAAAATGCAGTGAATACCCAGTCTAAACTGTCACTTCCCTCATATATCATTACATCATGGCACAGGGTCAGTAAACGTATTTGATGATGCATGGAACACCTGTGTGAAATACTCTGAATGTGTGTCTTTTCAGGCGGCAGCAGGAAACATTATTAATATGTTGTGGCAGCTGATGGAGAATGGCCTAGAGGAATTAAAGCTTCTACAAACAGTTCTTGTACTTCTTACCACCAACACAGTAGTACACGATGAAGTCCTCTCAAAGGTACCACGCATATAAAACACGCGTACCTCTATCATAAACATGAGTCCAAAATACCATTATCATGTTACCAAAATACTGTAATGTTGGACTTGTAACATATTTTGTAACATGATTGAGTATTTTTCATGGGGTTTTAAACCCAGGTAAGATCAGTAGTGACTACCTGTATTATAAAGTCTATATTGTGTATTTGTATTTGGGATTTTTGCAAGATGAGTAATATCTTGCTTTTAGAGATAACAAACTTGTGTCAAAGTCTGTATGGACAGTAAATCAGACATTCTGTCCAATTACAATTCAAGATGTATGGATGACTCCAAAGTCTCTGTTTTATTTATTTATTTTTTACTGTTTACACTTCTTACAAGTGAAGATGGGCAGTGTGTCCAGTTGTTGTCTGTTTGATAAGGAAGTCTAATTAGATCTCTAAATGGGTTTGTTTAGTTTTAATTGACCTCTTAGAAATCAGTGTAATCAAGAAAAGACAATTGTTTTCTACCATACTAGGGACTATATTCTAGAGTTCCTCATGTGCATTGTCTCCTGTTCTTTTCCAGGCCATCGTGCTGTGCTTTCGCCTTCACTTCACTAAAGACAACATCACCAACAACACGGCAGCAGCTACAGTCAGGCAGGTCGTTACTGTGGTGTTTGAAAGGATGGTCGCAGAGGATGAAAAATTCAAAGGTATTTGAGAGAGTGCACTGGTTTTTGTGTTTTGGATATGTTAAGTCTGGCAATCAGCTGCTCAGCAATATAGAAAAGGAAGAGTGAGTGCTTTTACTGTGTTGGAATAGAGTAGGGGATTTGGTAGTGGGCATGGACCATGAGTTGTTAGCAGCAAGTCAACAGTGTAGTGAAGAGTCGAGCTTGACTTGTCTTCATCTCATTCTTTAAAGTTGAGGCCCATCTCGGAGAGGACTGCTGATGGCCAGCCACTGTAACATTGACAGTCAGAGTGTAATAAAGAAATATGGCACAGTATGATATGGCTGATGTAGTTGAGCCTTGGCAAAACTTATGCAGGATCCTCCACCCAGCACAACTGAGCAAATGCTTAAACCATTTCATAGTACATCCACCCAAGCAAGTAGCTCAGCTATTCCACAGTGTACCAGTTTAATTCAAGAGCTCTTGTGCACCTTGAAGCTGCAACCTGATAATAGGGCATATGCATAATGGCTACAAGGGCAGAAGTACAAGCCTCAGTGCTGACATCAGTGCCTCTAGTAGGTCTTACACATGGTACAGGCAGTAAGATGAAGTTTTACATGTAAATCTGTGCAGCATACACAGGAATATAAGTACAAGAACTGACAGGCAAGTTTGCAAAGCGTATAATACTCTGATGAGTGTAAGTTGCATTACTAATATATAGGCACATTTACGACAGGTCTAGAAAGGCATACAATACACCCTCTAGCTACTGCTGATTGACATTAGCATTATCAGGGGAAAGGATATAGAATATACTTATTGTTGTAATTGTAGTATATTGACATAATATTCAAGAACCCTAGTCTCACACATGGTAAATTTTATATACTTGTATTTCCCAGCTTCATAATGCTATCATCAATCAACAGTAGCTAAAGGGTGCGTTGGATCATGGTATGATTCACACAATCCTTGCCTCTGAAGCAAATGACCCTGCCAATCCAGAATGTAAGGAAGCAGAGCACAAGGTTACATATGTAAATCTGTTTTTTCGACTGAGTGGAGGACACCCAAGCCTCCTGGATTAGTCACATTGACGAAAATGTCCAGAGGACAAACGTGACCTCACAGGAACCTTTTATAAGCTCCCCATGTGAGGTCACGAGGTGATAACTTTGCTGTTGGTAATAGTTCTGAATGTACACCACCCTGGTGGTCTTAGAAACACAAATACATATTCAGTCTTCTTTTTTAAACATTTTATAGACTCTCATAGACTTGAATCTGAGCCCTTTGTTGTTGTTGTTGTTGTTGTTTTTTTAACATGCATATTATTATGCTGACTTGGGAGTCATAGGTCTACTCCCAGGTTGACACAATAGATATCTCTCTCTTTTTTTTTTTTTTTAAGGCAATTTAATAAAAATTAGACAGAGGGTCTTATTATTTGAAACGAAGCCCAAAGATAGACTGAGATATTTAGTTTTCTTAAAAGTCAGTTATATCTCCATCAAGAGCTTCACCATCTCTTGGTCCTTAACATTCCCACTCAACACTGACAATGAGAAAGGTATACATACCTTTGTATCAACTATGTGTCGATATCAGGTTTATAACAAATTTACAGTGATTTCAGAACACTTTCCCATTACTAATTAATCCCATTCTTTTCTGAAAACAATAAGCTGTTCATACCAACGGCCCTATGCATTCTTATTTTATTATATTTGTTAGCTTTTTAAATGCAAATTTCTGTAAAAAATTAAAAACTTTATTTATTATCTTAATTTTAGGGAAGAATGTGATTTCTTTTTGTATCTGACTAAGTTTCCAGGTCACACCCTGTATCTCTGTGTTCATTGCTCTTATTTGTCTTTCCTATCAGGCATGGCAGAGCCGCCTGTTATTCAAGCTAACAGTAACCGCAGGTCTGTGAGCACCCTCAGACCAAGTGCTAAAGATGCCTACATGCTATTTCAGGTATATAACAGTCACAGAAAAAATTTCACCATCTTGCTTTTTTCAAGCTATCCCTTCCTTTGCAGATTTTTATACAAGTGCTTTATTGGTCGGCTGATCATTAGAGTTTGGGGATCATATTTTCAGCTAAAGCCAGATATTTTAGAAAAGTTAAATGGGTATGCTATTAGGATGCTAATTTATTTAGTGTCGTCCTGGAACTGTCAGTGTGATGTGATGAAGAATGTGCCATACATAAGTTCTGGTTCACTAATCATTCATCCTTGTGATATAGGACTTATGTCAGTTGGTGAACGCTGATGCCCCCTACTGGTTGGTGGGAATGACGGAGATGACTCGGACATTTGGGCTGGAACTTCTGGAGTCTGTTTTAAATGACTTCCCTGGGGTTTTTCTCCAAGTAAGTGCATACAAATGCATTATGCTTAACCTAGTTTAGATGTCTAAAACATTTGAGATGGAATTTTTTTTTTAAACTTACTCTACATACAAAATCAACATTGTTTCCCATATTAGTGTAACTGTTCTTTAAAAACCATATGTGCTCTCCCACCACAGCACCAGGAGTTCAGTTTCCTGCTGAAGGAGCGTGTGTGTCCTCTGGTGATCAAGCTTTTCTCACCCAACATCAAGTTCCGTCAGGGCAGCAGCAGTAGCGCTGCATCACCTGCCCCAGTGGAGAAACCCTATTTCCCCATCTGTATGCGCCTGCTGCGGGTTGTCTCTGTACTGATCAAGCACTTCTACAGCTTGCTGGTGAGAAATGTCTCCACGCTGCATCGTTACATGTCCCTGCGGCTTTACATAACAACATGGGCAAAGGGCCAACACTTGCAGTCACACCAGTACAGATGCTCTGAAGCAGATTTCCTTGATTGCTCTTGTACTTTGCCCCTGGTACTCATCTTGATCTAATAGCAACTGTATGCTGTTGTATAGGTGACTGAGTGTGAGATCTTCCTGTCTCTGCTGGTGAAGTTTCTGGATGGTGAGAAGCCTCAGTGGCTCAGAGCTGTGGCTGTGGAGTCAGTACACAGGCTCTGTGTGCAGCCACATTTACTGCGGTGAGAACCTATACACAGAGGCCATGCTATTAAGTCCCTACGTCTCAAGTATGATTTTTGTGATTATCATTTGTGCAAGCCTACTCTGGCTCTCATATGTTTGCTGTATGTGTGTCTGTGCTATGTGTAGGTCTTTTTGCCAGTCCTATGACATGAAGCAGCACTCTACCAAAGTATTCAGAGACATCGTCAATGCACTTGGTTCTTTCATCCAATCTCTTTTCATTGTACCCAGCATAGGAAATGTTTCTGCTAACACACCTGCAGGTCTATCTCTCACTGTCTCTCTCTCTCTCTCTCACACACACACACACACTGGAATTTTATAAAGAAAGCCAACTACAACTTCTATTAGTGCATAATTCATAGTTGATTTAATTTCTTTCCTTATTTGTTTCTTCCTCTCTCTCTTCTTTCTTTTCCTGTGTGCACTCTCTCCTTTGTGTTTCTTTCTTGCTTTCTCTCAGGTGGTTCAGTATCAGGTGTCCAGGCTTCAGCTCAAGGAGGTCCAGGAGCAGCAGGTGGCCCTGGGAGTCTGAGTACCCAGGCTGCATTTGAGTACCGTGGCATGTGGATCCCCCTAATGAGCGTCAGTGTGCAGGGCAGTGCCAAAGCCACCTAGTTAGTAACTTTCTCCTTCCAATACTCACTCCTAACATTAAAAACACACATGCCTTCGCAAGGTTTCAATTTCCAAATCATCCTCTCAGTTAGAATTAGGGATGCACCGATACCGGTATCGGGCTAATACTGTGCTCATATACTCGTACTCATAAAAATTCTCCGATACCACTTAATGGCAACATTACGTTAAACTTAAGGCCGCGGTCAGAGGGTGTTCTGTCATTTTTTTACTGCCCTATCAGATTTTTGTATCTAGAGAGAGATTTGTCAACCGGAAGCAGAAATTGAGAACACTGGCATAGGCAAATTAGTGATTGTACGCGGAGGAGATGTCAGCAGTGTGGGCATATTTTAAAATAAGGGACGATGACAGAAGTACGACAGACTGCAAGCTCTGTTCTGCTAAAGTGGCAAGAGGAGGAAGGGAGAACACGTCATTTAACATGAGCAATTTGATCAAACATCTAATGACTCATTACAGTGCAGAGTTCATGGAGTTTGCTAATGCTAGTAGTGCAAAACTGCAACAACAAACTTTAACGCAAGTTCTGGAAAAGCAAGAGAAAATGTCCAGAGATAACCCACAGGCAGTAAAAATAACACAGGCTCTTGCATTGCTCTCGATGACCAGCCATTGTTGGTTGTTGATAATGTTGGATTTTGTCGCTTTCTCGGCATACTAGAGCCGAGATGTGAAATTTCCAGTCATCACCACATCACAGATGCTGTTTTACCAAAGGTGTTTGATGTTGTGAAAAGCACATTACTGATCTTTTGCATGAAGTTTCAGCCTTCAGCTTCACAAGTGATATTTGGGCTAGCAGTGTATGCCCAATGTGTCTCATCAGTTCAATCACATATTGTGAATGAAAACAGAAACAGGCTCACAGCTGATCATGCAGAGATGATTCTGTTCATCAAAAAGTACCTGCCTCTCACTTTTCCAAAAAATGTTTAGTTCTTAGAGACAACACCATTGTATGCTGACTGAAATAGTTTAACTGTCATTTTGTTTAATTGAATGGTGGAGACAGTGGCAGTGTGGAGGCTTTTTGTGTACACAGGAAGTTTTGTTTATTTTTGGTTGGAAATGGTCCCGTTATGCTTTTTATTTGATATTCATTATTATTTATATTTTATTATAACAGCCAGTGCACATCTGAAGAAAATAAAACCTGTCTTCCAGTACAGTGCACTTTGATGGTAATTGTTATTCTGGTATAATCAGACCCAAATTTACTTTGTGAAGTGGGTCTGGCCCTTCTCCCATTGAAAGAGATTTTCCCCTGGCCCAATAATTATCTGATATAGGGCGGCCTTTTTTATGATGACAAATTAGAGGAGCACCGTTAAGACACTTTTGTACACAACCAATGGCTGCCACTGATTATGTCAGTATTAAATTACCTGGACAGTGTATTTTCTTTAAAAGAACAAACAACTGCACTTGAAGCCTTTGTCAACAAGAAAGACGAGTTTGCTGTACGTCTGACAGGATTTGGTAAAAGGTTAATGCCCCAGCTTAAGTTTGAGTATTGGTCTGGCTATGCCAGGCAAGGTAATTGTTATTTTTAAGGTAGAAATACTGCCTTAAATAATCGTATCGGTATTCAGTATCGGCAAGTACACAAATGTAAGTACTCGTACTCTGTCTGAAAAAAGTGGTATCGGTGCATCCCTAGATAGAATAGTACTTTATGCAATATTGTTTAAAAGTTACAAATGCACTAAATCAGAATTAGGGATGGGCATTTCAAGTAAAAATACTATTTGATATTCACTGGGAACTATTTGACATTCTTTGAAGATGGACACACCCCCCCACACACATGCGGGGGGGAGCGAGAAATGCTAGCTTCACCTGGCAGAGTTTGCACTACACCTCTCTTTTTTTTAAAAATTTTTTTATTTATTTATTTTTTTTTAAGGAGTTCCACACAACCTTTTGACAGCTGTAGTAGTCTTTGGCTTTGCATATTTCTCCTGTTTGTACAGCAGCATCTAATCTCACAATGCTACACACATTTTACTGGCACCTACAAGTAATGCATTCTTCTTACGTTGATTAATGACGGTTGGCATACAGCTTGTAGGTAAATTACCATCACCTTCTGGCAGTAGTAATGCGTTACTTACTACCAGGCGCTGTGGCACCAGTAAAAACAAGGGAAAAGATATTTTTAAGACAAGACAATAGTCGCATAAGCTATTACATTTTTTAGATTTTAATAATTATTTGAATATTTGAAAATCATGACCCATCCCTAATCAGAATATGTGGCTTGGGATTTTCACTGAGCACCCCTATGGTTCTTCTGTACCAGTCTGGAGATGTTGGATAAAGTGGAACCACCTTCCATCCCTGAGGGCTACGCTATGTCTGTGGCATTTAGTGCCCTACTCGACCTCGTGCGAAGCATCACCTCTATTATCGAGAAGGAGCTGGCCAAGGAAGAAGAGGAGGCTGCTGCCAGAGAAGAGGCGGAGCTTAGTCTCCCACCACAGGGTGAAGAAATTCCTCAGGAACCACGTAAGTGCTGATCCCTTATGCAAGTCATTTTGAACTAATATGAACGCTGTTCAGTCATTTGAAATAAAGAATCAGTTTGAGGCTTATATTGGTAATCCTGAAACCCGTGGACCCTTGGCAAGGGAAATCAGCTAATCTTTGAAGCGCTGCCTATATTTCCAATGAATTATTTGTCATGCAATTACAGAATGACATTTCAGTGTGTCTACTGACCCCATCTTCTGATGTGCCAGAATATAACCGGTTTTGTTGTCCAAGGACCAGTTATTTCACTGTAAAAACAAACGGAATGGTTTGAGATTAGGCGCAAGCTCAACTGGCAACATGCTGGAGAAAAATCCTAAAAAGAACTAAAATTTATAGCTATATACAGTTGCAATCAGAAATATTCAAACCCCCAAATAAATTAAGGATTCATAACTTTAAACTTTTCTACAGAGTTAGATTTTGCTTTAAATTAAGTCTTTATACAAAAAATGAGCATAGAAAATGAATGATGTAGTATTTTATAGTAGCAGGATAGTTTGTTAATACTGCCAAGTCATATTTATTCAACCCGTATATAATATTGCTAATATTAAAACCTACTGCTAGTCTATATGACCTAGAGTTGGGTTAAAACATGATTAACTCATTGGAAACTCAATAATGACCCTTAATTTGTTTCAGTTGTGATGTGTTTAGATAAACACCACCCAGTTATATGTTCAAGGTGTATTGCAACCCTGGTGAAGACTAAAGAGCTGTCACAAAGGGTGAGAGAGGAGATAATTTCATTGCACCAAAAGGGCAATGGGTAAGCTATAAGATGATTTCCAAGACCTTGAACATTCATAGAGACACCATTGGGAGTATTGTACAGAAGTTCAAAACTTATGGCACAGCAAAAAACTGGCCTGGCTGTGAGAGCTCAAAATTTTATCAAGAGGCCATACCTCATCAGGACAACAGAGAAAAACCCCTGTGTTACAGCAAAAGACTTACAGGATGACCCAATGAAGGCTGGGACAAATGTGTCCGTGGCAGCCATAAGATGATCACTTAATAACCAAGGACTCCATGGCCAGACTCCACAACGCACACCACTCTTGACCATGAAGCACAAGAATGGTCAACTGGAATATGCCAGAAGGAATTTGGATAGGCCTACAGAGTTCTGGGACACAGTTGTATGGAGTGACAAAGTAAAACTGGAACGGTTTGGCCTTATGACTCAGTGGTTTATCTGGCGCAAGAAAGGCATGGTTTATGATCAGAAGAATATGATCACTATGGTCAAGCATGGTAGTGCTTCAGTGATGATGTGGGGATGTTTTTCTGCTGCAGGAAGTGGCAATCTTGACTGTGTGACTGTCATCATGGATTCACAGAAATACGAAGACATTTTGAAGAGGAATGTTATGCCTTCTGTGGTGAACTTGAACCCTGGTGATAATTGGATTCTCCAGCAAGACAGTGATCCCAAGCACGCTTCCAAGTCAACAAAACTTGGTTAAGGAATCAGTCCTGGAATGTCCTGGACTGGAATGGTGGTCTTAGTTTCCAGATATATATCCCATAGAAAATCTTTGGTGGAATTTAAAGAAAGCAGTTGCAGCAAGGAAACAATCAAACCTCAAAGAGGTGGAAGCTTTTTCACAAGAAGAATGGACTAAGATTCCATGAGAGAGGTGTCAGAAACTTGTAAGCACTTGCCGAACTTGCTTATTAGAGGTTATCAAGGCAGAAGGACGCTCTACCAAGTACTGAGGTTGGTCGTCGAGTGCGCATAGACATTTGTCAAGAGAACTAGATGTTTTTCATTTAAACTCAAAATTATGTTAACTTATTAAAATTGCTTGTATGTATCAATAAATATTCTTTCTCTGTTTACTGATACTTGTTGTATATTGTTATATATTTTCATTCAATTCTGTACACATCACCATAATACCTTTTAAAGTGAGGGGGTTGATTGCAGTATTTCTGATTGCAACTGTATTTATTTTAGAGTGATGTCTATTTACTATACACATCTGACCCAGTTGATATACTGAACTGTGTTTATATTTGTTTGGAACTGAGGTGCCTTCATAAATGTGCATTTATTACAGAACCCCACCAGGTGTGGGAAGAGATGGTGAATGCGTGCTGGTGTGGTCTACTAGCAGCTCTTTCTCTCCTATTAGATGCAAGGTAAAAGGGGCCTTCTTACAAATACTATTCAGTCAGACTGACTGTACACATATGATCCAATATTGAGGAACTATTTTTCTACCATATATACGGGTGTCTTTGTTTATGTGCATGGTAAAGTACGGATGAGACAGCTACAGAGAACATCCTGAAGGCTGAATTGACTATGGCGTCTTTGTGTGGTCGTCTCAGCCTTGTGACCCCTCGAGATGCATTCATCACTGCTATCTGTAAAGCCTCCCTTCCCCCACACTATGCTCTTACGGTACTCTGCAGCAACGCAGCTAGCCTCTCCAACAAAAGTGAGTCATTCTGTATGGGTTAGTTGATATTCATATATCGTGGGTGTTTGGGACCTTTTGGAATGCATATGGTGTGTGGGTGTGGGTGTGTGTGTGTGCGTGTGCGTTGCAGCATACTCTATCCAAGGCCAGAATGTGCAGATCATTAGTCCTTCCAGTGAGTCTCATCAGCAGGTGGTGGCCGTGGGACAACCGCTCAGTGCACAGCCCCAGGGCACTGTTGTGGTAAGACAAAAATACTGCCAAATGCTTATTTCAGTCTTTAATTCCTGTCTATAAAATGCAGAGGGCTGATTTTTAGGGATTTGTATGCCTCCTTTTTTTCACCATAACTTAAAGGGGACATATTATGAAAAACTTGTTTTTTCAGTGACCGTGCACCAGGATCAATGTACACTGCCCGGCCAAAAAAAAATAATCACCATTTGGATTTAAATAAGCAAATACACAAGAGCCTTTGATTGGATAATTACTGCAGTGATT
>JAOTRR010000012.1:17923198-17933324 GCA_028570945.1 Gogo arcuatus | reverse complement strand
TCTCTCTCTCTCTCTCTCTCTCTCTCTCTCTCTCTCTCTCTCTCTCTCATTCATGGCATGTGTGTAGTAATGTGTGTGTGTGCGCCTCGTTGTCATTCTAGAGTGTGCTGTTTCAGTGCACCTCCTTGCTGATGTCAGCCACTCCTCCTCAGATTTAGTCCTGCTGCAGCAGAGCAGTTGTGTCTAGCAAACCAATCACAGCAAGTTGTGTGGAACAGCATACACACACGCGCACACACTGACACTCACCTATGCATGGCTGCACTTATGGAGTATTATTCTATCATGCTATTTTCCATCTGCTTCCTACTCCCAGGTAAGACAGAGCACATATGTAGCTGTGTGTGACCTCAAATGTGTCTTTGATTGTGAAGCCTGAAGAGAGAATCTGTTATGATGGAAATTTAATCAAAACAATATGCATGTGAGATGGGGATGGTATTGTAATATGGTAATATGGGGATTTCTAATATGGGAACTACTGAAGTATAGGGATTGTAGGGAAAAAATCTATCTAGTGTTGTCAAGAGGTTAAAATACAACTTTCAAAACATTTTACCATATACTGGGTGAAGTACACAGTTTTATCTGCTGATAGGTAGATGGTTTGTCATTTAGTGGTATGTTTACACTGTGAGTCAAAAGGTGATGAACACCTGAAGGTTTTTTTGTTGTTGTTATTTTGTGAGTATTACCAGGTCATTTACCAAAGACCTAACTATTTCTATTTAAGAACTTACTAGCTGGCCACTCTCAGATCCTAATGGGATGCTTATTAAAGGGCAGGTGTACTGGGCGGGTAAACAAGTTAAGACTATACATAATGGTCTCAGACACCATGTGTATCTGTTGTAAGACAAATATATCACATGTTCTACAAGTGCCTAATAAGATTTATCAAGATCTAGTCATTTTCAATTAGATTTATACTGTTTCACTGTATTAGAAGTCAGACATTTCCCTATTCTTCTCTATTCTTCCCGAAAACTTTCCTATACCTTCCCTTTTCCATACTTTCTAATTTCAGTGTATGACCCCATTCAAGTGAAAAAGGTGACTTTTTTAAAGATTTTCAAAAATATTTTATTAGTAATGTAGTTTAAAAGTGCTGCAAATGCAACAGAATTTTCCTACAGTTGCAGGTGCCTCATGATCATATCTGATATTGTGTAAAAAAAAAAAAATCATTTGACCTATAGCAAATTAATCAATTTTGGAAATGTACTGTTAGAGAGATTAATGTTTTAGGCATTATACTCTCATGAGGGAACGTTCAAAGTAAAGGTCAGTACTCCAGTGTCCAACGATAGATCTACAGACAGTTGGGGCATGAAACATCAAAACTTTCTGTATGTACAAAACTTAATTTACATTGTTGATTTCATTGTGGTATTTCTATTAGAATTTTCCCAAAGCTCAACACATTGGTTTAACACTTCTTAAAGGCATATGGAGATTTGGATAGACATGCCCAGGAAGCAGATGAAGCTCAATGAAGACAGAGAAGAAAGAGAGTGAGGAAGAGAGGGAAGCAGAGAGAGTGAAAAAAGACAGCATGATACCAGATGGGGAATCATCTTGACCAATTTACTTTTTTTTTTTTGTCATGGAATGGGCTGGTCCTTCTATTTTCAGATTTCACAGTTTCCTGTTGGGGGAAATTAAATATAACGAGCAGTTTGAAATAATTTGAGTAATATGGTATTTCTGCCTCACTTGGCAGTAGTAGAGAAGTCTTCCTGTACTCATTTAACTGACCTCTGCAGATAAACTATTAAATTGAAACCTGATGCCATCAAATCATTGAATCAGATACTGGGTAAGAGGACTATGGATATTAAGATATGAAAGACAAAATCCAGTTGCAGGTCAGGTTGTTTATTCCCACTACTGTTCTGTTCAGAATAATATAGTAAATATTTCCAAACTTTTTGTCTGTTCAGGGATGACAATTGTTGGAAATATCTTTCTAATGTAAGTCCTTACACTGAAGAAGTGGGAAAGTGTTCCTTTATATTACTGACTATATTATTTTATGTCTCTTTTAAGGGAGCAGAAACTGCTTCAGTATTGACACAAAGAAAGCCCAGATCATCCAAGGACCAAAAGAAACACAGTTTGGTTACACAGTGCAGCAACACGAGGCACTTGGTCAGAAATGGTATGTCTAACCTATTACATGTGCTGCTTCCTAGAAAAATATTCAGTTTTCAGAAACAGTCAATGATTGTATTATAGTAACTAGACAGTAATATCTCTTGATTGTCAAAATTTGTGATGTGTTGCAGATTTCACTAGACACAAAAAACACTTGTGTCCTGACATTTATATTAATGGCATGAGATTTCTAAGTTAAACAAGCTAAAGGTGTAATTTGATTTGTTAAGAAAGCAGGAAAAGCAATGTTGTGACTTTCAACATCAAAATGTGTTTTATGGCTGGAACTGTATGACAATTTCTAATATACTATATATTATTCAAGGATGCTTTATTTATTGCATAGTTCAAAGATTGAAAAGCTCTAGTAAAGCTTTTTAGCACTGAATAGTTAAACACACATCCCGGTCATATATTTCTCAGAGTGGTTTCTGTGATTTGTATTTAGTCCCAAATGCTGTCTCCTGGCAAGGAGTCTGAGTTCTGCCTTGCCAGAGACCTCTGAGCAAACAATCACATTTCATGCTTGATTTCGTTCAAAGTATTTCACATCAATAAAATGAGTCATACAGTCCAGGTAAAGTGAAATAAACAATAAAAATTCAAGACAATTTATATGCTGTGTACACACAGATATTTATTTCAGACTAGGAAAATCAGTTAAATCAGGCTCAGGTAAAATAATGTGAAATTTTGCAGCTCATTCATTCCACATGGTGTTTGATTGGAACCATGAATTCCAGTTAATCTGGATCCAAAATTAAAATCTCAAACCAGGCCTCACAAATTGAGGGACTAAAAGACAGGTATGGATTCATTTTAGATTATACAATAAAAATTTGCTCGTGTTTTTGCTTACGTGACTTCACCGTAGGCAGGAGTAACACAGTTCTAATGCCGCGAACACACACAAAAAAGCAGATCTAAAATGGGAAAGAGCTGTTGTGCGATTGATTGTACAAATAGATTCAACAAGAAATTGAAGCTCTCTTTTCACAGATTGCTGAAAGTTAAGAAAAGAGAAGCAAATGGAGGTAGTTGTTTTATGTTTAAGCTGACTACAGCCTTCTCAAATGTTTATAAATTGTTATTAAGAAAAGTTGTTTGTTATTAACTTTCATTTTTAATAAAAAGCAAATTTTAGTTAATAGGCTATTATATTTCACTCCAACCTTTTACAGGTGTTTGTAAATAATTATTGTTGAAACAAAAGTATATATTTTTTAATTTAACAAAAGGAATATTTAACTTGATAAAGAATATGAAAATAAATGTTGCATTTTTTGGAAAAAAAAAATTTCAAAAATATTGTGAAAATTGAATCGTGAACCCAATATTGTGAAATCAAACCAAATCATGAACTGGGTAAATTGTTACATGCCTAGTCACAAATAATGTACGAGTTAATATTTGTGGTTTATTTATACACATTGTATTGTATATGTATTGTATTGTATGTGTATTTTTATCTGGTAGCCTTACAAGCTGATTTTTGTCTTTGACCCTTTTGCAAAATCTCATTTGTTTTAATGGTTTCCTGAGAAAAAAGTAGTCTCTTAGTTTTCTTAGAAAAAAAAGGGATCTGTGTTCTTCATTGTTTTGTTTCCACTGATTACCATTTAAAACTATTATCTTTGAGTCAGCTCCACATGTGTGTCATAAAACCCTGCAGACAACACTTAATGTGTAACTCAATTAAGGTAACCCCACTCAACTCAAGCTGGCCACCTACTTCCTGTTTTCAAGTTTGAGGTTTTTCAGTCCTGATGGTTAACTTGCATTCCTTCAGGAATACAAAATGTTTTGTCCTTTGAAGTTTGCAGGTAAATAAGTGGAAAGTATTTGCACTTGTCTAGCAACCTGTCTGCTTTGTTCATGTAGCACTAGCGGCTTCTGGAAAGTATGTGTTGTGGTTTGTTTTTCCCAAGAGTCCCACTGTGCCTCCCATCATAGTTTAACTTAACACAGTGGCAAAAAGCAAACCTCCTGGTATGTGATGCTTCAGGAATGTGAGTGAATCCACAGCAGCACACCAGATTCAGGAATTCTGTAGTATGTAAGAGTCTAAAAAAAAATCTCAGTAGTTCTGTATTCAACATTCTGTGACCACATATGGTATTATGATTTGTGACGTTTTTGGTTTCCTATGATTCAGGGATAAAGAAGTTATGAGCAGTGATACATTTTCCAGGAAAATTGGAGTTTCTTCTGATTGATGCCAAGAAATTCAGTTTTTAATCATTTTTTTCTAATGATGTTTTATGTTTTGGCACAAGTTAAGGTACATGCTGGAAATTATTATTTATTAATGCTTATTTTTTAAAATTCTAGATTAATTTATCTTTTTGTTCAGTGAAGCGGTGTAGTTGCTTCTCACTGAGGAAGTATTCATCACTCTGCCTCATACAATCTGTAGCCAATCAAATGCCTCAGCCTGGTAATTCAAAGTGCTGGAGAGACGTATAGACAGATCAAACAGATGTTCTCATTATTTCCAGGTTTTCAGTGTAGATAATTTAGGTAAATTTCATTGTAGTCTGTAACACATAAACTAGTGAAGATTAGGAAAAATAGTCAGTAAAATGTTTATTTACTTTGTATATAAAGTATTGTATTTTATAAAAATTCTGAATCACTACAGATACATTTTTGGTCACAACTATTTGAGTAAATTAAACTGTAATATGATATTAACTGAGTACGGTATTCTATAGTAAAGAGAACATGGGAGTAACTTTGTCGTGACATATGTTTTGCTCTGTTTTCTTGTAGGCTCCTTGTGGGAGCTCCATTAGAGAAGAATGGTGAAAATGAGATCGGTGATGTCTACAAGTGCCCACTGGATAGCTCCACTAAAACAAACTGTTCACGCCTCAACTTAGGTATTGTCTGGATTCCTGATGGAAGATTAATTTTACACCAATAAAAAATGATGTTTTGTGGAACAGCTCTATTTTCATTGAAATTAATGTTATTACATATTTTTTATTTCCCTGAAGGAGGGACAACTCTAAAAAATGTATTTGAACACAAGGACAAAATGAGACTAGGGATGACCCTAACCTCCAACCCAAAAGATAACAGTTTTGTGGTAGGTGTGATTTTCATAATAATACTATTCATGGGCTCTGCTTTTATGATCATAATGCAAACATAAAAATTTAGGAACAAAATCACAGTGTCTGTGGATGTAGCAGATAGGCATAGTGTATGTTTGTTATTTTTATTTATTTATTTTTTCACAACCATCAGTGCAAACAGTTCCCTAGTGAAAAGCAATCTAATTGTAAAAAAAAAGGATTGGGTTGGAATGAATACATTAGCAAGAGGTGTATTTAGGTGATATCCAGTTAAAGTCAACTCCTTTCCTTTAAAAAGCTAGGTGTATGGCAGTGTTTCGGCACACATTTGTGTACAAAAATATATTATTAGATTAGATTAAGTATTGTTTACTTAAGACAAGAAAGCTAGATCAAATGGGTTGAAAAATCCCACTGTGATGACAAAGTTTGGATGTCACACAAACTATTTTGCCAGTTCACCCACATGTTCACCCAGATGTTTTGTTCTTCAGGCTTGTGGTCCATTATGGTCGTATGAATGTGGTACATCTTTATACAGCACAGGAATCTGTTCCAGTGTTGACAGCACTTTTAACTTCTCACACAGCATTGCACCTGCCTTTCAGAGTATGATTTTGTTAATTTTTCAGTTTTTCTTTCTCATTTTGTTTAAAATGCTGCATGATCATCGATTAGAGTTTTGGTAGAAAAAAATTTGTGTATGTTAATTTTTAAATAAATGCACATATTCAGTCACTGAACGTTACCATTTGAATGTGTATTTTTATCTATCAGGATGTGAAACATATATGGATATAGTCATAGTGCTGGATGGATCAAACTCTATATACCCCTGGTTTGAGGTGCAGGACTTCCTAATCAACATCCTCCAGAAGTTTTCTATTGGTCCAGGACAGATTCAGGTATGATTGAAGCATAGTCATGTCCACCATGCATATGTATGTAGATGGATATAAAGCTTATATTGTATATTTTGTATATCATTATGTATATATTATTTGTATAATGTATTCCATAATATATTGTCATAAGAACATTGTTATTCATATTGCTATTGACAGAGTTCTTGTTTTTGCATGCTATTTACACTGTACGTATTTACATACATAAAAAGAATTGTAATGCAAATCTAGGATTATGCACTGATTTTTAGCTTCGCTGAGAAACCATACTGCTTTAAACACTGCATATGCCACTTGAGGACTAAAGTACCATTAAAAGTGCCACTAAATCACTTGAGGACTTTTGAAGTCTATGAAGGGCCACAAACTGTTTTTACAAAAATGGACAGACAGAGGTTTACAAAGGACCACTAAAGACCACAGATAGATAGATAGATAGATAGATAGATAGATAGATAGATAGATAGATAGAAACATTCTGCAGATAAATTTATTTTAGGAAAATAGTCCATGGGGCAGCCATGGCCTAAAGGTTACAGAAGCAGCCTGGGGCCTAGAGAGTTGCTGGCTTGATTCCCTGGACTGGCAGGAAAGTCCATAGCTGAAATGCCCTTGAGCAAGGCACCTAACCCCCAACTACTCTCCAGGCCTTGGGTATGTGTGTGTGCTCATTGTACATCACTGTGGGTAAGAGCATCTGCTAAATGCCTGTAATGTAATGTAATCCAACTATTCAAATATTAGGCTTGTTGTTTAAAAGTGGACAATATTTTGGCTATTTATTGCACCCATAGTGCTTTTTATTACTGATGCTTCAACTCTTAACACTTTCTATTAAAACAGTCATTTATATGTTTTACATTTAGTCTTCTACAACTGTATACTGTAATGATTTATAATGGCTCTACTGGGTGTCACCCAGAAGAGGATGGGTTCCCTTTAGAGTCTGCTTCCTCTCAAGGTTTCCTGTGTTCTCAGGGAATTTTTTCTTGCCACTGTTGAACTTGGCTTGCTCATTCAGGATCTAAATCTACATCCGGATTTTTGCTTTGTGACAGTGTCTATTGTTAAAAAGCACTATACAAATAAAATTGAATTGAGTACCTGCTTTTGATTTATTGATTTAGGATTAAACCCATTTAATTCAATGTCAAATAGATCATAAGAGCTCTATAATAAATGTAACTTCCGCTAATGGTGGGTTGTGATTTCCACTTCCAATTTCCAAAATGTAAAAAAAATAATAATCATGGACTCCTTAGACATACTTCACAGACATCTGGGGATCCTCAGGCTTTGAGAACCATGGCTCTAGGAATTTTATGTCTGGCCTTTCCTGCTCTCCACAGGTTGGAGTGGTGCAATATGGAGAGAGAGTGGTTCAGGAGTTCCGCCTGGATGACTTCCATACAGTTAATGAAGTGGTGAGTGCAGCACAGAATATTATCCAACGTGGAGGAGAGGAGACTCGCACAGCACTTGGGATCAACGTTGCACGGTATACCAAAAGCAGACCTTTATTTTAATGTCTTAGTTTTTATTGAGAATATTACACTTTTCTTGTCTACAGTCACTCTGTGATATTCTGTTTTAGTTATAATTTCACTATTCAGAGTCTGGTTTTGAAATTCTCACAAATACAGGAAATTTGTGCAAATAGGCTTGTAGGCAGATTAATTACATTAATTTTTGACGGTGGAATAAATCATTTTCTAATATCAATTATAGTTCCCAGGCATTTAAGCGTGGAGGGCGTCCTGATGCCAGGAAAGTGATGATTGTGATAACTGATGGAGAATCACATGATAGCCCAGACCTAAAGAAAGCTGTTGAAGAAAGTGAGAAAGACAACATCACACTGTATGGAATCGCTGTGAGTCTGCTTTACCTTTACCATCCATTTGTTACTCAATTCATATTAATTTCCCACCAAATGTATCAAGGGTCCTTTACTGCATAGCAACTTAGTTGTTAGTTCTTTGTACAGTATATTTACTTTATCATTAGCCAATAAGTATATTTTTATTTGTTTACAATGCTTACAAGCAAATATTATTTTACAAATGCTCACAGGAGGGGAGTTTGTGACAGCAATGTTTAGCTAGCTGACTTTGTTCTAATCTGTCCATCCATCCATTATCTATAATGCTTATCCATCAGGGACATGGGGGAAGCTGGAGCCAATCCCAGCTGACGTTGGGCGAGAGGCAGGGTACACCCTGGGCAGGTTGACAATCTATCACAGGGCTAACACAGAGACAAACAACCATTTACACTCACATTCACACCTATGAGCAATTTAGAGTAGCCAGTTGACCTAATCTGCATGTCTTTGGACTGCGGAATGAAACTGGAGCACCCGGAGGAAACCCACACAGGCACGGAGAGAACATGCAAACTACATACACAAAGGCCCCAGTCAACTGCAATGTTCAAACCCAGAACCTTCTTGCTGTGAGGTGACAGTGTTAATCACTGCACCACTATGCCGCCACTTTGATCTAATCCTAGATTTTTTTGTTCATTCCCTGAAATATCAAATTCACTAGAGCACTCTGAATATTGTCTAACCATTTTCTGATTAATTTTTGCAGAGAGAATATTGTATTTTATTTCCATGAACAACATATAGTAGTGTATTAATTAATCTATAATCCTTAAAAGCTACAAAATATAAATAAAGGAGAAACAAAAATAAAAGCTTAGCAAAGCCTTGCTCTTTGTATGATAGTTTACAAATTTGCCTTGCTCGCTTCTTCACACGGTTAGAATTGCAACTAAATAACATTAAAGAAAATATTGCCTAGCCTTTATAGGTTACTAACCACCACCTTTGTTTTATTCTTTTGGTACTTAATATGTATATTCAATTTTATGTGACACCAACAGATATCTGTGCAAATCATTGTGAATACACCTTACCTTCACCTCCCAAATCCTTTCCAGTACCTCATTTTGAATCAGGGTCTGTGACTGCCTGAATCCACTTAAGGACCACCTAAGACTAATGTATACCCTCTTGAGTAATGACCAGCACTCGTTCCTTCTGCAGCATTTAATGCCGTCTGCCCAGAAGTTCAGTAGCTCACCGCAGCCCTAAAAGACCTGCCCAGACCTCAATCCAGCTCTTTCGTTGCCTCCCTGACTGGCATTTATGAAGTATTGCTCCACACAAATAGCAAGGGCTCTAGTCCACTGAGTGCAACAGGCAAGAGCAACTTATTTTGGTGAAGTGATGGGATCAGCTGAGTACTCAGGGTGGGGAGGAATCTGTGCTTCCAAATGCTCTATCATCATCCATTTGATGACATTCACTGGGTGCTCAGAACTGCCAGCAGAGCACTTCTGGAAACAGGAGCTTGTTGTTCCTGCTCCTGCATTTTGGCCAAGGACTAGACCATTTGGGCGAGGGGCTGTGCTCCGTGCCCACTTTACATTGTTTTCCAAGCGGCTCCCAGGTTTAGGCACCAGTACAATAGTATGTCTCTCAGTGAACAATTTCGAACAATTTCATCGTTTTCAGCTTGGTTTTATTGTCATTCTGTTCATGCCCACAGAGACACATGGCCAGCTCACCATTCAGAGAGAGATTTAGAAAAAGAGAGAGCACATAAATATATGTGGGACAACAAGGCTCAGATATGCCATGTTATTCATTACCTCTCGAGCTCATGCCCTAACATATCCCTCCTAATGCAGAGCCACACTAAACTACACCACCACCTGCTTATAGTGGGAAATTTGTATGTATACACCAGCTCACATAACGTCATCACACCCCAACTTTAGGCATCAAAGACGTCCATGGTGACAGGGAATCAATCAGAATAAGAGTGTAAGAGTAAGTGTCAGAGTAACAGTGTCAGAGTAAGAGCAAGAAAGTGTAAGTCAATATATTCAATAAGGATATATATATAGATATATATTCGAAGGCCAAAGCCTTTATTTTCGTCACATGTACTCTCGCACAGTGAAATTCCTCCT
>JAOTRR010000012.1:17695456-17706080 GCA_028570945.1 Gogo arcuatus | reverse complement strand
CCATTTTGCCGAGTCGCTCGAGGTGATTATCGAGAAATAGTCCGAATTTCTCAACAAATCAGAGCGCGCGATTTTCTATAATCACCTGTGTATTTATACTAAATGGATTTAAAAGCTTATTGTTTAACAAAGTAAATCTGAGAGAGAGAGAGAGAGAGAGATGAGCGAGGCTGGTGAGGGAATGACTGTTTATCGAGGCTATAACATGAGTAAGAACAGGAACTAACGTGTCTGTTGGACATTCCACATTTAACAATCTAACATTAAATCTAACTATAGACCGTAATTGTTAACAAAACCCCCAACCAACCCCCTAATTAAATTTTACGCTACACTATTACGACTACACTACATTGATTATTACTGTCAGCACAGACATATTAATTCATGTTGGCAGATAAAAACAGGTCAGAATCAGTAAACACTCAATCTTACAGTTAGCTGTCAAAGCTTGAACATAAATAACCACCCACTAAAACCTGAAAGATAAAATGTTATCGCAGTAGTTGTTGATAGTGTTTGTAACTGTACAATCACGTTGAAAACACCCGTTATATTTCCAGTAAGTGAACGTTTTATGTCCCGTATGCTCTTCTCCAAGCGTATAGAGTTGTTCTGTTGTAAAAAAGATGTGCCTCTGGGTTTATGTGCTCTTTGAGTATCGCACTTGTTGGCTCACAGATTATAGCTACAGTTCGAACTGGATATTTGGTTCTAGTTATTGGTCTGTATGTTGGCTATAATGGTTGGGAAAGTCTGAAGGATAGCCAGATTAAAAAAACTTTTTCTTTGCAATGAATTTGCTGCTTACGCTCACAGGATTCCTAACGAAACGCTCTACCGTTCAGCATGATTTCCAAACAGTCTCACAATGATTACGTTTTTCTGGCAAGGGCAACGACTCGGTCTATTAGTTGCTCCTGCGTTGCTGTCCAGGACGCATCGAGATGCATTCGCGTTCACACTACAAAGATGGTGTTGCCATGTGCATCCCAGACCACCTCTGAATGTGGTTCGAGTGATCAGAGACGCATTTGACCCTGGTCACACTTGTATTTCGTGCTGTCCACTTGTGATCCCAGCGCTCGTGTCAATGCCAGGTGTGAATAGGGCCTGGAATAATGTGAGGTGCTGTACGTGTTAACAGTGATTTGGCTCATGATGGTTCATAATCGTCACTGCAGTACTGTTTAATCTTCCCAATTGTCAAGAAATGCGGTGTGGCAATAAGGGTGAGTTTCTCTGTCAGAGTAAATGATTGTCCTGTAGATAGAAAAAAGTGTCTCTTACAAAGTCTGTAACAATTATGTCTTCTCTGTCTAACCTGTTTTGCATAACCTGCTTATTTTCATTCAGGCTGTCCTATTTTTGATTAGGACACCTCTCAAGCTCTCCTAATTTACTAGCCAAGTAATGAGCACTCACGTATTAGGAATTTTGATCAGTTGCTTTTAGTTGTGTGTAGAGTAGGATTAAAATGGCTTTACTCTCACTTATGACGGAGTTCCTTTTTTTAATGCTTAATACCAGAATGTGGCAAAGGGAAATAGTTTGAGACCATTAGATATGAGTACTAAATACAGATTTTCCCTTGCGTATATTCGACTTAAGGTGTGTATATGATTTATTTATTTATTTTTTTTAAAATCTCGCTCCCTCCCAAGCTTCTATAGACATTCTTGATGTCTGTAGTTATGTCTGTCTGTACCCACCTACGATATTTCCAGATGATCTTATTTGGTTCTAATTTTTAAAATGTAAATAAATATGTAATTTTAACCATCCTGACCAAGATAAAGTGACTACTGAAGATAATTGCATGCATGATTGAGTTCGTGGGTGAGTTTTGCAAACCCAAGGTATGTGGTTTGTAAGAGTTGTGGTTTGTTGTAGCTTAGACAGTTTAGCTCCTTGCCAGATGAATCAACAACCACTGAAAATGTGAAAAACGTCAACCCCTTTGTTTTTACTGTAGTGTCCTGAGGAGTGCTGAAAGATTTTTGTACGTCTGCTGGATTCACTTGTTTCTTTAGAGTAAGACGGTTAATGGAGCTTCACTGACAGTTATTGGAGATGTAAAGTCTGTCTTTGTCATTAAACAAGACTGAAGAAGTGAAATGCATTTTTGGCTAGTGAGAGAGAGGCGTAAATGTGTATGGGCCAAAGAGGCCCAGTAGTTTATGTCCTAGGTCATTTTCATGCTTGCATTTTGCTTGACTCTGGGCTGTTTGCCCTGAGAGTTTGGTCTGTTTGCTGATATGTAAAAACTGTTTTTAAGTCCAGGAGCAGTCCACTGAACCCATTCCTGGGCCACTTGGAAAAGGTGATCTGGGGTCCTTTCTCCATCGAATTGTTGCACGGTCTGTGTCAGGTGTGGCCGTTATCTGCTCTGAGTAACGTGATTATTTCAACTTGTCATGTTACTTCCTGTTTCAAGTTTCATGGGGGCAGGTAAAGGGTTCGAATAGTTAGTGGAGGAGACGATGCTTTATCAACATATAAAACCAGACTCTTGTAGGACTAGAGCAGTGTAATCAGCTCACCTTTGGGGTTCGAGTGCTCACACTGACAGCGTCATGAAAGATGCAGGTCTCGTGCCAGCTTGCATGGCTAAAAAGCTTTTAATAAAAGAATGGCTCCTCATTTGCAGGTGTTCCGGCATAATGACGTATCATGCATCTAAAACGTGCCGTTCTTCGCCAACTAAATGTTCGTACCAAAAACAAACAAACATACAAACAAAAAACCGAATAAACAACAAATGGATGAACCAAGTGCCTATTGTGAATGTAGACCTGCATTCACAATAGTGTTTGGAGGGAATTTTTCTATGTGAAAAGAATCGGTCACATGGGTGCAGACTCGGGTATTCACAGGTGTCAAGGGAATGTACAAGTCAATGTACGCTAGCTAGCCAGCCAGCCGACGTGTTATAACGTGAGTGTGGCTCACTATAGAGCGGATCTATTTCCACTCGTGGACCAAAAATAAACAGAACATTTGCTCATATTGTGTCCAAAATGTCACTTAGTCGATATTAATTTCTTGTTTATAGAACTCTTGTATTAAAGTAATATCACACTCGAGGTCGTGCTGTTGTACTGAATGTCAGCACAGCTGTGATTAGCTACAGCCAAATTACAGCTGTGCTGATATTCAAGTACAACAGTACGACCTCGAGTGTGACATTGCTTAAATATTTGTTGAGGTCACTCAGATAACTGTCTTCGGACTGCTTTTAAGGACGTTAACATGACCGAATATGAGTCAGGAAACAAATTTTAAATCACACTACAACAAACCCACAGAAATATATAGTTAATAGTTAATAGCTATGGTATTGCGCATTACATTCTCAAGCCATTTCCAAAATCGCTAAAGGCATATAGAGGTGGAAGGACTGCATCATTTGCTCTTACTGCAAGTCTGCGGAATGAATCTGGGACCTTGTTTGCCTTCCAAAAGTGCAGGCTTGTTCTATAGGTGCCTGAAAGAGCTATTTTGTCACTTTCTATGAATATGCTGGAAATGATCTGTGACATGAAAGCTATAAAAGCTTCTGCTCCCTATCTTACTTCCTCTCAGAGAAATTTGTGTCCTGCCGAGACTGTCATTTTGCCTTTCATTTGCCTCTCTCTCTCTCTGTGTGTTGCTTACTGGGCAGAATTAAATATGACTTGAGTTGCTAGCCTGCTTTATTCAGATGTGTATCGTGGGAATTGAGATGGAAGAAGTAGGAAATGTTTCATTTCTGCCTCTCAGGTTCTTATCTGGAGGCACAAGGACAATATCAAAGCGCACTCACTTCTAGGCTTCCTGGGCTTGCTGATTACATGTCCACAAATCTCACACAGGTAATTGACAGCAAAGATGCAGGTAGAACCTAGGAATTCTGGCCTGGATGCACATGTGCCTGTCATTCATGTGTTGTTGGGTGTTTTCTTTCCCTTTTTCTTTTCTTTTTTTCCCTCTTCCCTTGAGTGCCCTGTGCCCCTGACATTTTGTTGAGATGGAGCCTAGCTGACTTCTTGATTCCAATCACTAGGACCTCCCAGTGCAGTTCTATTTCAGTCAACAGCTCAAGCACACAATCCAATTACCCAAGTGAGCCTCATGTGGCTCTCCATATAGAGCAACGAACCACTCACCACCACGCTGCATCTCAGAAATAGCTTGTTAGAAAAGTTCTGCTTCTGTAATTAAGGGCCTGGGAGAGTTGCTATTTTTCAGTTTCTGAAAGTGTCTCATGATGGCCCTTAGCCACTCTAAAGTCTAGACATTGTACCTTTTTTTTTCAATTGATCTGAAATTACATTTTATGAATTAAAGGCTTTTAAGAAGAAAGTTGTCTTCAATTTGATTCTCCGTTGTTTGTTTTATATAGATTTTCAGATATTTAGGCTATTTCTACCACTTGTTGCTACACAGCCACAATACAAGCCTGTTAGTTTTTTCCCCCTCATGCAAATGAATGTTTTAAAAACATTTCACCTCACATCACATACATCGTATTGCATCACTCTGGTGATGAGATGAAAAATTGACAGGGAGGTGTGTTAAATGAAAGTTATTGTGTCATTAGTTACGTGCTGTTGAACAAGCATCCACAGACATGGTTTTCATATTTGGTATAGTTTATAGCCATCATCACTGCAAATGTGATTTCAAATGGCATTAAAAAGATATTAAAGATATTAAAGCACCTGTTAACATATTTCACCATCATGTGAGGCTTATAAGATTCAGGATATGGTAAATGCATTCATCCATCCATCCATTATTTATACCGCTTATCTGTCAGGGTCGTGGGGGAAGCTGGAGCCAATCCCAGCTGACTTTGGCGAGGGGTGGGGTACAACCTGGACAGGTCGCCGATCTATCTCAGGGCTAACACAGAGATGAACAACCATTCACACTCACATTTCATTTAGAGTAGCCAGTTGACTTAATCTGTATGTCTTTGGACTGTGGGAGGAAACCGGAGCACCCGGAGGAAACCCATACAGGCACGAGGAGAACATGCAAACACCACACAGAAAGGCCCCAGTCGGCCGTGAGGTTTAAACCCAGAACCTTCTTGCTGTGAGGCAACAGTGCTAACTACTGCACCCATGGTAAATCCAAAGAACCACTAAAGTTGCAAGGACAGCGTCCATGCATGTAAGTGGTGTTTTGTTACCTCTGCCCACTTAGTTGCAGGAGGTTATGTTTTCGCCTTCCGTTTGTTTGTTTGTTCCCAATGTAACTCAAAAAGTAGTGAACAGATTTTGATGAAATTTGGTGTACAGTTTTAGTATTATCCTAGGTTGAAGTGATTTGATGTTGATGTTGATATGTGGCGGTAAGTGGAGGTATGCACTCTACCGAGTGCCCTTCTAGTTTTGTTTTGTTTTTCCTCTACTTCTTGTGTGAAAACTGAACTTTGATACCTTTTTTTATTTTATTTTTTTTTAAATGTTCATTCGTCTACACCAAATGGGGAATTTAGTAAAGTGGAGTTTCCCATTTTCTAATGTTAGGTTAATGTCTGATTAATTCAATTTCAGTTCAATTTTATTTGTGCACCACTATTAACAATAGACACTGTGACAAAGCAGCAACGACATGGGGAAGAAACCTTGAAAGGAATCCGATTCAAAAGGTAACCCATCCTCTTCTGGGTGACACCGGATACTGGAGCTATGAATCAATACACTATACAGTTTTAGGAGTATAAACTCAAACAGGACTGAGTGTGTTGAATAAATTCAATCTGAACATAGTTTGAATAGGAATCAAAAAAATAAGCACAGAACAGTCTTTATGATTACAGCAGCAACTTCACCAACTGGAATGAATCCTCCGTATATGGCGAAAAAAGCTATAGTGAGCAAGGAGCCTATTCAGTATCAAACGTTGAAACTGAAATAATTTGCATAATATGTTTATATTATCTTGATACAGATCTACCCAGGAAAATTGATGACAGATTGCAGTGATTAAGGCGTGTCTTATAACAGTAGATTAGTCACAGTCTCCTCATCAGTGCTACTCTAAGAACTCCCAGTGGGGGTGGTGTGCTGTTTAGGAGCTGTTCATGATCAGATAAGCAGTGGCTTGCTTGCAAAGCACTGCTGGTGATTATGGAACCAGTGCTTCTCCCCTACTGAGCCAAATCGACAGAAAAACAGAGATTAATGCTTGTACGTTTCTCCATGCCTAATGTTCTTCCACATTTGTGCACACAGACTGCACGAATGCTGCAAGGAATCATTCTCCTAGTAACTAGTGTATTTCTTTCCAAATTGAGTGGGTATTGAAGCACATTATGAAAGAATTGAGAGGGAAAAATCCTTTAAGTACCACTGTTGAGAAATGTGTAGTTTGTATGGAAATGTGGAACTTTTCCACCTCATAATGTCTGCTATTGTCTGAATAAATGCTGTGCACAAAAGCCTGTTATTTATTTGACAGCTGAAGTGGGCCTACTGAAAAACCTTACTCTGCTATTACTGAGAAGGGAAGCACAGCAGGTCAACTCAACCAAGCAAGAGTTTCCGTCCTTCTCAATGTGGTGTGACAGGGCGGCCCAACCCAACCCCAGCACAGCTGCTTCCTCATTTCTGCGCTCTGATCAAACGTCTCCTCACGGCTTACTAATGTGCCTGCTGGAGGTGGCTTCCATTTGAAATATTTGATGGGGAATCACTGCAAGTCAGGACGCTCAATGGCCTTTCTGATGCTGCAGTCTTGGCTTAATCAGTGTCAGAAATGCAGCCACAGTTCCTTAAGACCAATTTATAATTCTGCATCAAAACTACGCAATAGGGTACAGCGTAGCCGCATACCCTACCCTGTACCCTACCCCATAGCCTGACACGCACCTCCCCAAAAACGTAACTATGCATCACGATGATGCAGAATGCAACAACTGTGATTGTTTCACTTGGAACCATTGCATTTCCGGTTGCTCCTTGTTCTCCGTGAAAATCAGAAATCTACTATCACAATGTAGTTTTAATGTAAGCATATAACGTGCGAGGCTCTACAGTGGTTGTAGATCATTATAACGACCAGTTTAATCCTGCAAGATCACACACTTTTCTGTCCTTTTATTCTGTCAGACTCTCTATAAACAAGTGTAGGTGGAGTAAACCATAAAAACTCAATAAAAGCATCCATCAATCAGTGATTGATAGAGTTGTGGATTTAGACACTAATTGCACTGAAGTGCTTCGAGCCGCTCATAGTGCTGAATACAGACGAGTTAAAACACATCAGAAACGCTTTCAGCGAGAATTCACTTGGTTTTTAATTAATCATGCAAGGCTTCCTTTGCCCCCAGTAAATTTGTTTCAAAACAACATTTTGTTAGTTATTTTCTGTTTATTATTATATTCTCAATTCAGTATAGATTAGGTATGAAGTGGTAAAGCGATAAATCCAAGTGATTGGCTTGAAAGCAACCAATCCTATAGTGCACATGGCCTGATGTTTCTTTGCATCCCCACCCATGATTTCCTAACTGCGATTAGTTCTCATCTACTGTTTGATGTGCAAAAATGGAAGAAATTTAACTGTGGTTTCATCTTATACTAGGCATGAGACAGAATATCGTTGTCTCAATTACTGCGAGACTAATTTTCTGCTCTTGTCGTGTATTGTAGCCGTGTGATAGATCGGCGACCTTTCCAGGGTGTACCCTGCCTCTCGCCCAAAGTCAGCTGGGATCAGCTCCAGGTCCCTCGTGACCCTCACTGGAGAAGCGATATAGATGATTGATGGATGGATATCGTGTATCATGATATTTCCATTTAATATTCCCATTTATATTATCGTTTACATCTTGTTAAACACTAGGTGGCAGCACCAAAGGTAGTAGCATACAGAGCACAAAGTTTGCAAGTAGGAACCTAACTGCTTTGAAGCATGCTTACTTAATAGTCCGAAAAGTTCATCAGAAGGAAGCGTTATGGCACGTGTCAAACACGAGACCTGTAGCCTCGTTTCGTTGGGCCTGTATGAACATGGAAAAAATAATACTGGAATGGCTCGTAGTACACGACTGTTCAACATTTCACACTAACCAGAATTCACAGCAGATCCATAGTGTAGCCATGTGAAGGGTAGTTATCGTAAATCACTGTGTATATACAGTACCAGTCACAAAATTTGGATACAGTCATAGTAATGAGTAAGTGTGTCCAAACTTTTGACTGGTACTGTACATGCACTCTGGTTTCTAGCATGGCCGGCTTGGTCACAGTCTGGAGCAAGTGTTAAAATCAGCGGCTATGTGCTGCACTTGATGTATGTCACACTTGCGTCTAAAATTGATTCTGAAGCAGGTGGTGTGTTGTGCTGCTAGTGGCATAATCAGAACCTAATCTCAGAGGGATGCTGATATATGAAATAAAAGCATGATTGTTTTTCTTATCTGTACAATTAAATTGGTGATTGTGACATCCTCGTGCAATTAAAGTGGATGTCAGACAGCACTAGCAATGGTGATGACAATTTGTTATTTAGCCTCATCATTTAAGGGACCGTCTACCTCCAAACAGTCTTTCCATATTAATAACATTACCATGAAATACATTGATGACACTGAAAAAGATTAAAATAACATGTTAATAATAGGGAAGAATTAAAGCTTGTATTTTAAATTCTGGTCTACTTTTCTTACAGTATGATGTATTGATATTGCTGTGGTTTGATTTTTGTCATTACAAAATAAATGTATTAAAAGTAAACATTTTATTTGTCAATATCGTCTTGTGAAGCCTGTATGTGTGTCTCGTATTGTGGCTTTAGTGTATCATCTGATGCCTATCTTACACTGTCAAACACGACCTCGTTGAATGTATAGAGACAAGGGGGAAAAAATTGAACTTGGAAGAAAGTAGCAGAGATTTTTGGTGCCTCTGGTGAGTATATGTAGCTAGTTCAGTTAGCTTGCTTTGCTAATCTGCCAACAATGGTAATATGAGGTCTTGCATGTAACATGTACATGAAGCTTAAATGTATTTTAAACAGACGTGCTGTGTCTAAATCGCACGGTGGGCTGTAGGTTGTATATTTTGGCTACTACTGTTTCCCATTGGAAAATAAAGAAAAGAGAAAGGCTGGACAGTGCACACCGACAAGCGACAACTGTAGCGGTCACTACACGCCCACAAGAGGCAAACTATAAACGACACGACAGACTTGTCACCTACTAGTGTGAGCGTAAGGTAACATGGAGGTGAAAGGCCATCCATGCTGCTGAGTGCTCAGTGTGAGAGTCGCAGATAAATACTCCATTGTCGCTGGTGCCTGCTCTCACATCTCTGTCCATGATGCAAATCAAAAGAGCAGTTTGAAAGATGGGGGAGATGGAAACCAGAGTGGCCGTGCTTTCGTCTGATGCGATGTATAATCTAACCATGAAGACGTTTCTCAAACTCCTTCACCATCAGTGAGAACTGATTTACACAGAAAGCCTGTCACTTTCCCTGTCTGTCAGCAGGCTTTGAACCCCATTCTTCATTAGTGATCGTCAGTTACTTTGCAGAGAAGGGGATATTAAGTATTAAAGGCAGATGCTAAGGCACTGAATGCAGAAAAATCTCTTTTTTGCATACTGGTACTGGTTTATATTAAATTTATCAGAAAGTTACTTGGTGTTAATGGTATTTCTTATATAAAGTTATATAGTGTATATAGCAGTCTGTATATGAAGTTACGCAGCGGTGAAAGAGTGAAATAATTAAAGATTAAGGTTACATCCACATTAATACATTTTAGAAAATGCATATCACATGACTATTCACGTACACTGGGCATGTATGTACTGTATAAACAGCTGATGGAGCTTGTTTTCTTCTGGAAAAGGGTCACGTGATGGGAGCGTGACGAATCAGGGGGGAGGCTACGTCGTAACTGATGAGACCCAAACTGGAAGGGAACGTGGGTGTCCGCGTCACCGTTTCCAAAAGTCTCTGTTTTCGCCCGTCTACACTAAAACGCTGTCCTGGAGTTTTCAAACTAAACCAGGGCCTGCAGCGCTTCGAAAGGTTTTTGGGACTCGAAAACTCTGAAGTAGTGTGGACACGGGGTGTAAATGTAGCAAAAGTGATGCGTTTTAAAACTAAAACATATTAGCGTGGATGTAGCCTAAACCAACCAAGCCATGATGAAAAAAAATATTTTTTTTATCTCTCTCATGTCTGCAAGGTGTTTGCAAATGCTGACTGACTGACTGATTGATTTTTTTATTTTTATTTTTTACCATTCTGCCCACATTTTTTCTTGCGGCAGGGTCGTCCGCTGTAGATGCCTGTGTTAATTAGGCCCATGTCGTGTCATGAGAGGCTGGAGAAGAGAGAGGCAGTTTGCTGAGCAGCTTCTTTGCTGCCTCCCCTCTCTGCGCTCTCCCAGCGCTCACTGGCATGTGGCACGGAGAGCTAAATTAGTTTGGAGCCGTTATTTACAGCTCCTGGAAGGGCACCAGTAGCTGCACACTGAGCAGATGGCGTTTGTGTGTGTGTCTGTAATGAAGAGGACGACCTGTTCCAGATCTATTGAAATGTTGCTGTAGTGAGGGGTGGGAGGGTGTTTGTGGAGGTGCACTGATCTGTGACTGCAAAGCAGGTGTGTGTGTGTA
>JAOTRR010000012.1:17671007-17683848 GCA_028570945.1 Gogo arcuatus | reverse complement strand
TCCAAGCCATCTCTAGCCATCATACAGCATGAAGGGAAAGTGTTGTTTGTTCACTTCCCTCATATACAGGGGGAATGTGATATCCATATCCATCCAAGTTGTTTGGTAATTTGATCCAGCATTTGGGCATTGTGAATAGGGCTGTGCGACATGACGATATAGGTCGTGACTATAGAAAAGCGTCTATCTTCATATTGTGCTCTATTGTTTTTCACTGTGTTGCAAATCACACTTTTTTTTTTTTTTTTTTTTTCCCCCCGTCATTTGGACAGTTTATTTGGGATGCAGCCACTGCTGTTGTTCCAAATGACAGGTTGCTAAGTGCTGCTAAGGCCACGTTATCGGGGACTTGGTTTTTAACTGTGGATTAGAGGTTGACTTTTTTCCTTTAGCTGAATTACAGGTAAACATGTTGTTTATTAAGAAATTAATATTATCATTAAGACCAGGATGTGTGTGAAATAACGACTCACACACACACACACCCATCCATCCATTATCTATACCGCTTATACGGCTTATTCGTCATGGGGAGCTGGAGCCAGTCCCAGCTGGCTTCGAGCGAGAGGCGGGGTACATCCTGGGCAGGTCAAGACTCTCGTTATTTGTGTTACTGTTTTGGTAACTAGCCTTTTTAAAAAAAAAAAAAAAACACTGGATGGCTAATGCTAGCGATTTTATCGCGGTTACCAACAGCCTTATCACAATATGCACTTACTGTATACGAGGTTTATACTTATTTAACTGTTTTCTGCTGACTTTGATAATCTGAAAATGCTACATAATTAATTGATTTTTTTTCCAATAAAAAATAGGTTTATTTATTCTTTGAATTTATAAAGTGCTGTATCGTAATATGTATCATTATCAGGATATGAGATTTTGGTCATATCACACAGCCCTAATTATGAATATTCATCGTTGTATTTGGAAGGCTTGCTTCCGTTCACGATTTTATTTCGTGTTATGGAGTAGAAACATTTTAACTTTCTGGGTTTTGTTTGCGTAATGACGTTTCCAGATCATCTCGAAGTGCACTCCATTCCCAATATAGAAATTAGAACCGTACCAGAAACTAAAATGTTTGAAAACATCATGTATGTTATTTTTATATGTTCTAAGGAGACATATGTGCCTAAATCCTGTTCGAGCATAGTTTTTCCATCTGTAGTTCATGCTGGACAATAAACCATTAAGCACAAAGCAGACCAAGTCATGAGATCATACTTGTGCTGTTGATTGACGGGCATTGCTAGCTTTATAGAGAAGCTGGACAGCAATCCAGGAAATTCTTGTCGAAGCACTGAAGGTGCACTGTGTGGAAATGTTTAACTGTCCAACATCTGGCTCTCTGCTTGACCTAAAGTGAGCTGGCCCTAATCCACACCCTGCTAGTCCTCATTGCTGGCTCAAATGGGGAATTAGCTGCCATTGTATACAGCCCAGTGGATTTGCCAAGTGGCAGTGAATAATGTCTTACCAGATTAAACTGAGTGAAAGGTCTGGAACACTATATGGCTGAGATTTAACGTCTTGTGCTTCTGAAAAAAGGGGTGATATCTTTCAGTGGCTATTATTGTTGTATTGTGATAGGGATTACTATGCCATGCTTAGACAAAATTAAAATTAAAAGTGTTTAACCATTTTGTCGAATCATTAGCTGCTAGGTTTTTTTTCCTTTAGTCTAGGAACCAGACATCCCCCCCCCCCTCCCCTTCCATAAAAACTGTATTGTAGTCAGTACAAAACTCCCAGTATTGTGCTTTCCTCTACTCATCTCAAACAGGCACAGGCATGCTTTCCCTCATCGTGAAAGGAACCAGATAACTAATACCTCCATCTATTTTTCACCTTTCCAGCTTGTCCTTGTGGACTCGGTAGCCTAGAAGATTCTATTTTTCTCATATTTCCAAAAACTTAATTATTTGGAGGAGTGGGTTCCCAGGGGTAATCTGTGCATCACAGCCTGTTTGGAGGCTCGGCAGACCAATAGCTCGGCATAACCCTGGCTGACATGCAGCAACAAGATTAGGTTTCTATTTATCATGGTGTGGTTTGGGAGAGCGTAGTTTCGGGATCATCAAATAACGGCCCTGCGGTCCGGGTCCGGGTTTTTTCTGGCCTTAATCCATCCTTCATTACTTTTTTCCAGTTACCTTCAAAGTGTGCAGATTTTTTTTTAAAGGTAAATTGTTGATTTATTTATTTTTGTCATGCATCTAAATTCTAAAAAACAAAGAATTATTGAATGTTTGGAACTGTTGTTATGCCTCCGCAACTGAGTGGTGGAGGTGTTATGGTTTCGGGTTGTCCATCTGTTCATCTGCCCGACATTCTTGTTAGCACAATATCTTGTGAAGGAGTGGTCGAATGTTTCTAGTGCCCCATTCCCACTCACACTGAAAACCGTATATTTTCCATTATTATGCAGTAATGGTGTCGTGTGGGAATGGGAGCAAAACGGCAAAGTCAAAACGTTAATCTATCCCCTGGCGACCTAGTAACATTTACGGAAATCTTTTGCCATGTGGGAATCGGAACCATCAGGTTTACATGTTGTGACCGGTCGTGGCGTTGCTGGCTGTGACGTAAATGATGTAGTGATATTGTGACGGAACCACTCGTACTGGTGGCAAACTCAACAAGCAAAGAAAACATTGGCAGATAAGCTAAAATATTAATAGCCTTTGTTGGCAGTTCTCTTCCTGTTCCTGAACGTTTGTTTCGTTCAAACAGAGACATGATGCAGCTCGACTTGCTATGTTGCTAACTAGCTAATGTTTCAGCTCCGGCCTTTCACAACTATGGACTGAATTATAAGTCATATCCAGTCTCACCTGGTTCACATGTCTCACGGAGGTTCGCGCTCCGTAGCATTCTGTTGAATCAGGTGGGAATACACGATATCTGTTACTTTTCTGTTATGGAAGACTGAGTGGGAATGAATGCTGTTTTTATCTTATATAATAACTGATTTCGTGTGTGAAAGGGGCTTAGGATGTATATGGAAATATAATTTTGACCAGAAAATGGGCTGAAGAGATTTTGGAATTGATCCAAACAGGGTTAAGATAACAGCACGGTCAGATGGCTGAAATAGTTTTACTTCCATGGTTTCCTTCGTGTTTGTTAGACATACCCCTTTTTGACCAACAGGGAACGGGTTCCGTTTTTTGTTCATGCACCAAATTTTGAACCATTCAGAGCATTTCCACCAAAAATAAACTGGTTCGGAACCTGAAAATTTGATTCCTAGCTGGAACCAAAATATAGCTGGTTTTTCCAGCGCAAACTGTGAAGACATCAGTGGGCGTGTCATTAGTTTGGAGAGGAAGCAATGGAGAACGCAACAGAAACGGATACATCTTCGGGGAGAAAAATGGACCGAAAACAAATATCTGCAGTAACAGAACAAAAGCTCACGGGTAATCAATGCGCTCTGCTATCTTGCTACTAATGTTTACTCCCATTGTGAATTGTGCGACACCCTCCATTCATGATGCATCCTTGATTATAATGGTTCCGCTCAAAACTGGTGAAAACATGGGCCGGTTCACTAGCTGGCACCAAGGTTCAAAGAATCCTGAACAGAACCAGTTCAAGAACCCGTTCCCTGTTGGTTGAAAAGGGGCAACAGAGACGTTACTTACACGTTCAGGAACTCGAGTCCGATTTTCTGGGTATCCAAGGTTTTTTGCCATCGGTCCAACTGTGTGCGTCTGTGCTTCTGTCCATCCTGATTAGAACTGATTTAGATTTTGGAATCGTCCCAATCAGGATCAAGATCACAGCAAGGTCAAATATCTGAAATTGTTTTCCTTCAAAGGTTTCCTTCATATTTGGAGTGAATTTTAAGGGTATTTAAGGCATGCAGATTAATAACAAGGAGGACTAGACGTTTGGTGGTGGAGACATCTCCTCCGTTGATGCAGTTGGCGTGGAGTTTGACTTGTTAACTGTTGCACTGAAAAAGACAGTGCTATTGGGCCAAGTGTCGGAAAAACAGCAGCAGTGAGAATGTCATTGTGGAAGAATTGGTGCCTTTGCTTTTCAGTACATCTTCAATTCGTCAGTTTTAGACGAGACCCATCTTACTCTGAAGTTTTGTGTGGAGCAGCAGCAGTAATTTTTTTGGTGAATTGTACTTCTGAGAGTGGTTTTAATATGGATTACTATTTAATCTTGCCCGAGTAAATATGTAAAGACAGATGTACTTTGACCGTGTTATATCCTGCACGGTTTTTCCACCACATTTTGTTTTCTAGCTGAATATCAAATGGTCTGCACTACATGTAGTGCACTACGTAGGTTGTAGATGGCAGTTATGTTGTACCTGACATGCAGGTCTAATACTGTTTTTGTAAAATAAAAATTCAGTGTTATGTAATAATCTTCCACTGTATGTTGGAATGATGTATTAGTTTCTGCAGTTGTGTGTGTAATGTGCAGCCGTGAGTGATTGATGACCCTGTCCAAGAGTAGAGAATATGAATGAGGTGGTGGGAGTATGTGTGTTAGTGTGTGAGGTGTTGAGGTTTTTAGTTTAGTGGCTTGGCAGGGGATGGGGATTGATGACTCTTTTTCTCTCGCTCTCACAGAGCCCTCTGAATCAGGATCGACTTGTTTTACGTACACAATTGCCACGTTGTTCTTGCAGATGTATCCAGGTCGAGTTAAAATGAGCAAAAGAAGATGTCAAGGTACTGATGGCGCTGTAGAATTGTGATGGCTTTTGTAATTCTTGTTCATTTCCTCCCCCACATGCTGTAAATGCCAGTTGTGATGTTTTAAATCTTGTCGAGGATCTGTTATCATACCATAGTGCTGTAAGAATGTACTGAGGGTTGAGGGAGATGAAATGGTGGAAACAGCAGTGGTGGGAGCAGTTGCCTTATTTATTTATTTATTTTATTATTTTTTTAAGCTGCTCTGAACTCTTAGAATGATTGAGGAATTGGGCAGGGCAAGCTGGTTGTGCATGAGCATAAAAGGGCAGCTTCCAGCATGGCTCTGATGAATGGTGAGGACATGGGGCATGCCTGATAGGCCTATAAAAGCGATCACAGGACTGAGAAACAAAGCCCTTTCATGGCTGCCTCGGTCTCCCCTCCCTCTGCCTTTCTATCCCTCTCCTTCTCCCTCGCTGTGTCTCTCTCAGCACTCGCTGTAAGCTGTGTGTGTGTGTGTGTGTGTGTGTGTGTGTGTGTGTGTGTGTATGTATGGCTGTGGAGTTCACAGTGGGGGAGGGTAGAAAAGAGAGAGAGAGAGGGGAAGAAGAGAAAGCGAAGGCGGGGGGGGAAGCTAGCTGGCACTGCTAATTCAGCCCATGAAAGCCCCGCTTGCAGTCCGAGCAGCTGTGCTCCATTGTCAGCCAGCACGTTTCCAGCGAGCCTCCTTTTCGTGTCTCAATGCGTGAGTAGTGAGAGAAAAGCAGAAGAGAGGGGGAGGGGAGGACAGGAGAAAAGAGGCACACACCACCAGCACTGCAGGAAGAGAGGAGAAATGAGGGGAGGGTAAGATCAGACTGATGTCAGTGCGGTTTTCTACACGATGGGCCTGTGATGGAAAAGATGGGCAGGGGATATTTCTCCTTCTTTGTCGTTACTGTCGTAATGGCACTTAGAGTGTAACGTGTGTGTGTGTGCGTGCGTGCGTGCGTGCGTGCGTGCGTGCATGCGCGCACGTGCAGTGAGTGATGATCACGTTGCAACATTGGAGGATGTGGAAGATGGATGGAAGGACAGTTTAAGGACATGAAAAGTATGAGATATTTGAAGAACTACAAAGTTTCTTGAACTAACAGTTTTTGATGTTTATCTTCATAAACTGACGCACAGGATTCTCAGAGATAAACTAACATTAAGATATACAGAGATAGACACACAAACAGATCGAGAGAAGTTAAATGGGAGACTGAGCACTATCTAGGTTGCTAATAGCCTGCACCAAAAAAACTTTATAAAAATCTTAATCTCGATTCATTTCTCAATGCAGTTGGACTCAAGGACAGTCTCAGTTCTGCAGCATTTGAACTTTGCCACATTGCATAAGAGTAAGTTCCACTTTTTCCCCCCTTCATTCGCCGTGATTAATGAGCACGCATCTAATGAGCACGCACCTCATGAAGAAGAAAAGCAGGAACAACGTTGAAAAGCCGTGAGTGAAATTTTTTACATGTCCCAGATTTCTCGTTGTAGTGTGAAATTTGTCCTAAACAAATGTTAACATTATGTACTGAATGTTCGTTTCCCAATTTCTAAACAAATGATGACTGGATATATGAATGTGATGAATGGGGTGAGTGAGTGATGGCTGTGTGGGCCTCCATCCCTGTGTGTCACAAACATGAAAAGGGAAGAAAAAAAAACCCTCGCACACACCAGGCATTAAGTGGTGGTGAGAAATTTGTGCATATCTGAAAAGTGGTACTTAAAAGATAATGAAAATTAGGGCTTTGTTTTTTAAACAGGGAAAAGATTAAATAAATAAATAAATAAATAAATTTTGTAGCAGTTAATTTAATGAAATTTGAATTTGTTTAAAACAGAAACAGCTATAGGTCACCAAATATCCCAGCTATCTGAGTGAAGGACAAGCTCAGGTCTCCATTAAAAGGGTGGACACACCATCTTCCAGCAGCAAATCATCAGTTCTGTTTAACTCTAGTCTGGTAAAGGAGTATTTGGCTTCAAAGAGCATAAATGTGGCTGCTGTAGTTAAAAATGTTTGAGAACCCCCTGAGCATGTCCTGGTCTTCTTTTGGAGCATTTAGATTTAGGTTCTTGTGGTATAAATGTGACAGGAAATCATTAATTCAAAAATACAGATGAGTCCTTCAGGAACATCCATTAGGAAAGTGCAGCTGCTGCTGCAGTCCTTTACAGTCATGTAAGAATTTAATAAACATTGTTCATTACAAAACTGGTCAAAGAATCGTGATCCGAGTTCCCAGCCTAAAAGTCGTGACTCCTATTTGACCATGAATCACACAGCCCTAGTTGCTAATCAACACAAAGACGTTTAGCCTTCTCTTTTCCCAGCGAAATCATTTTGGAGTTCACCGAGGCCAGGAAGCCTCTGCTCCATTAGAACAAAGCTGTCCCAGTTAGGAGGGGGGAAGCCGAACCTTTCCTGGAATGTGTCCTCACTCGTGCTCTCATGCTCTTCTTTTCTTTTCTCTCCTCTCCCACTGTGCCTAGTTTCTACTTGATCAGCCCTCAGATCCCCATCTCCCTTTTCCATTGCTCATTCACGAACACCAAGCTTTTCACCCTCCACCATAAATCTTCACTTTTGTTTACACGAATCAATCCATCTAACCTCCGCCCCGTCCTTTTATTCTTTCATTCTGCCTGACAACTCCTCCTCCTCCCCCCATCTGACATGGGCACCATGCTGTAGTCAGAATGGACAAACTGTTAAACTTGCTCACCACACACTCTGAAAGCAGCCTTAGGGTATTTTAAGCTCGGCGGGCAGACTAGGGAACGCCCATGCCGTCCTGGCTGTAGCTGCAACGAGACGGAGCCGACATGTTCGACTGTTGAATAGAAAGGACACAAAGAATGCCTGGTACAGTAAATCACATCTCTCATGGCCGGCATTAATCAGATACAGGGTGAACATTTGTATATTTTAGGAACAAGGACAGGCATTGTAGTGTGTATCTAGATGTAAACCTATTAGAGGCATGTTCCGTTTCACTAGAGAGATAGTAAATGTATAAATGCTACATGCACAGTTCAGTAATACATATCATAGCATATCAGATCATATACCATACCATACGAGTTGCAGGTTCAGTTGAAGACGTTCTAAGAACCAGAACGATGCCAGTTTGCAGTGGAATGGCACCCATGTGTTTAATTTTACTTGTAGCTGCTTTATGGCCCCACACTAGAGGGGGTAGCCTAATTGGGCAGGTTTTGGGTCCAGTTCACCCCTCCTGACAATCGCGGCGGCGTTCCCGATTCGAGGCTGGTCTGAACCGATGATCTGCCCAAATGATCCTGTAGTGTGAGGGGTTTACAGACATAATGTTAATGTTACAGACTGGATCGGAGTCTCCTCGATTTCAAATCGTAAATATTGAAAACGTTTGAAATCCTGTAGTGTGAAAGGAACAGTAATGGAAATATTGACAGAAACCCACAATAGCCAATGAGAACGAGCTCACCGGGAAGCATCACCAACCGGATGTTGTGTACTTGTGTAGACAATAAACAGTAAAGCTTTATTCCCAACTCACTTCCAGCTTGCGCTGCAAAATGTATAAGCCATGCTGATTCCGTCTTCTCAGCCATGACTTCATGCACATTTCATGCGACGGTCCGCCTCCATGTTTGTTTTGCTCCGATGTCATGTTTGATCACGCCAGTTTCTGTGAGATCCCAAGTCCCTGGATTCGCCACTCTGAAATCGTTTAGTATAAACACCAAGTGTGGTCCTGCGTCTTGACGGAATCGTCTGGTGTGTGCGTTCTTACGAACACACTACAATATTACAATCGGTTAAATCTGTCGTTATGTCTGTTGTCTCCTATATTTTTTTGAAATCGGTTAAGATTTGAAAATCCTCTAATGTGCCCCAGTCTTTCCTGCTGAATGATGTTCTCCATAAATCTGTCCTTAGCGTTGACTCGCTTTAAACACACCTGCTATTTTTCTATCAGACTTTAGTCAGATAATTTAATATGCAACTAATAACAATGCAGATCGTTCTTTCATCTATTCATACGTTCTAAAATAGCTTTAATTCTAATGGGAAATGTTTGGAAATGTAGTTTTGCTGGAGCGTTAATGCATGTAGCCTGGTTATTAATAAGAAATGGTGCGTGTCATCTGCGATGAAAGGAGCAGTGAGCTCTGGTGTACATTGGGAAATAGTTGGTGTGTGTATCTGTACATATAGACAGTTTTCAGCGCTACTATTTACATTTCTTCACCACATTCCCACTGAGAGTGCAGTCACTGTAGCCCGGGGCAAAGACTCACACCAGGGTGTGACATGAAGGCCAGACTGACAAGGGCTTTTATTTGTAGTCTTTTAGATAAGTGAGTCTTTTAGGCTTTTAGGTACATGAGATTTACCTTGTTGCTTTTTATACCAAGACAAATAGAACAAAAAGAGGATGTTTTTCCCCGAGCAGCCCTGCAGTGTTAATAGTCGTTCTCTGGCTGGACCGTTATCTAGTTTTCTGTGCTGTGGTAGCAATAAAAAGGAACTCAAATTATTTTCCCAGAAATGGTCAATAAAGCAAATATTGCGCATATTTCTATAAAAACCTGAGGGGACTTTACAAATAGAATTAAACTATGATGTTAATGATTAAAACATAAAATTGGAGAAGTGAGCAAATAGAAAGGAAATAAATTCAGGAAATAAAAAGTGCATTATAACAGTGGCACCAGTCCAAGAGATGTTCTCAGAATATAGACTCTAAGGTGATGTGATGTGATGTGACATGTTTAATAGTTTCTGTCAGAAAATCTGGTAAACCATTTAAGCAAATAGCTTTATACTCATGTTTCTGCTGGGGGAGAATTAATGAGTGTTCCTGGTCATAAATTTCAACCCAGCAAAACGTGTCATTTAAGCTAATAAAGAGTTTTGATGATTAGCTCAGCTCACCGGATAACCACTGACCAAACAACCCACAGATTGTTATAACATTAGCAGCCACTTGGTCTGAAATCAAATGCTGTATGTCTAATAATCTCTGCTATTTTGAGTCTGTGTCCAGAAATGGACTCTTGTATGGGAATTCTGAGCTCGGGCCAGAATACAGATTCTGATCCGAGAGTACACGTATATACAGCTGGGTAATGAATTGAGAGCGATATGGTATGTAGATATGTCATCTCATTCTTTAGTGTGATTTCTCTTTTATGTGGGGTTTTTTTGGGATGTGGTTAAAAACCTTACAATCCAGTATAGACCTTTGTTTTGTGCGACGGACAAGTCGCGTCATATCAGCCTGTCAAAATGGCAGAGCAGGTTATGGCTCGTGTCTGAACATAAATATGAATTATAAACAGGACAGTGGCTACAAAAACTCAGACCTAAAGGAAACTGTATGCGTCAGTGCCGAGTAACCAATCCTAACCAACAGTGCGTTAGTGGGAAAAGCCAATGCAACAACAGATAATAGACAACAATAAAATATATGTTCTCTTGGTTGAATTTGTATTTAGGGACAATTTGTTTCAAGAACAGCTTCGACTCAGCAGCATTTTCATTCAGGCAACCATTATGTAAAATAGAGCACCACTAGTCCCCCTGATTTACTTTGACCACAGACTGTAGTTGTTGTACCACATGACTACACACACGCACCTGAAGAAAAAGGGGGAGAAACACCATCGTAAAGTACAGAAGCGTATTGCTGCCACGCCAGACAAAGAAAAACGGATCAGTATCATGTTATAACATGAAAAGTTTGTGATATGTTTTTTCACGTTATAACAAGATATTTTCACATTATTATGACAAACTTGTCACATTATAACAAGAAACTTTTCTTGTTATAACAATATACTATTTATCTTACGCATACGTATTCCAATATCCTTTACCGTGCTCAACAACAGCAGAATCTCACCACGTCTCAATCCAAGCATGAAGCAGAACTTAATCAAATCATGTAAATGAGCCCTATTCCTCAGTTTACCCGTTTCTTCACACACCGTTTCCTCATTTAAACACGAGTTTCATGTTTTAGCCTAACAGTATAAATTATCTTGTTATAAAGTGAAACGTTTCATGTTCTAACAAAAGTTATCAAGTTATGTGAAACGTTTTGTTATAACAATAATTTATCACGTTATAACAAAATAAATAGTATAATGTTATAACAAGAAAAGTTTCTTGTTATAACGTGATAAGTTTGTGTGTCGTAATAACATGAAAATATCTTGTTCAAACGTGAAAAACATCTTATAATAACACATTTTTTTATAGTATAATGTGATACTGATCCGTTTTTCTTTTTTAGGCGTGGCAACAGAACGCTGCTGTAGGAAAGCTCTGAGTGAGCCAGAAAAATAATCTCACAGCAGATATTTAGGAGTGTCCCCAGCATAGATTACACATATGCTGGGTTTCTTTTAACTTTAGCAGGTCAGACTGCACATTTGGCACCATAATATGATGACATTTTAAAGCTTACTCAACATGTAGGTTATTGAAGTCGTAAATCAGAATGCAGACAAACATCAACAATTTAATTAACACAGTTTGATGCAATAATGTAAGGATTTAATAAATGTAGGCTACGTATTGACCTATATGTAATTGTTGGTCGTATGGATTTGTGACCAACTGATATGTTTCTCACACACACACACACACACACACACACACACACAAACATCCATTAAGAATCCTGCAGGCTTACACTGTATGGCCAAAAATTTGTGAACACCTGACTATCATACACCTTATAATAACGTCCACTCTTCTGAAAAGGCTTAAAACTAAACTTTGCGGCGTGGCTGTGGGGATTTGTGCTCATTCAGCCACAAGAACAATACTGATGTTGGGTGAGGAGGTCTGGGGTGCACTTGGCATTCCAGTTCATCCCAAAGGTGTTCAGTGGGGTTGAGGTCAGGGGTCTGTGCAGGACACTCGAGTTCTTCCACGCCAACCTTGGCAGAGCATGCCTTCATGCCCGCTTTGTGCGCAGGGGCATTGTCATACTGGAACATGTTTGGGCCTCTTAGTTCCGGTGAAGAGAAATTGTAAAGCTACAGAATCCAAAGACATTTGATACAACTGTGTGCTTCTGAGTTTGTGGCAGCAGTTGGGGAATAGATGCATGTGTGTGTGATGGTCAGGCGTCCACATACATTTGGCCAGATGGTTTGTGTGACACTAGGGGAATTGTGTAGAAAACGAACAGACAGCCTGAGAGCACACATTGAGAGGTTATTAGGCATCTTGTTTGGTCAGCTTGTGTCACTTTGCTGAGGTCAGTGTGGGCAGCAAGACTTGTTTAATGAGAGTATCACACTGTGGGAACAGAAGCGTGTAGATGGGACAGGATGAATGGCGCTGAGAGAAAGGAGCATGAATCTTTGAGAACAGCTCCTTAGGTCTGGATTTCTGTGACAGGTGTGCTTCCCAGTTTTAGCATAAGTGACAGGGAAAGCAAGAAACCTCCTGTTAGGTGTACAGGATTACAGGTCTCAGCTGTCACAGGTTAAAAAAAAAGAAAAAAGCGTATGGATGTGGGGGCATTTTTGTCAGGCTGGATGAAGGTAGTGAGAAAATGAGGACGTCATGCCTATTTTATATTGGCAGTTAAAAATGCATCAGGTATAAATGTTTAAAACCAGATGCCATCTCCGATTAGGCTTTGTGGAGGCTCGCTGTCTCTGCTATCTCCAGTCTACTGGCTGTGACAAGACTGAAACTTTAGTGCCTCGCAGAAGTTCAGCAAGGTGTGAGAAGAAACTCTTACTTTGCTCTCCCTCTTTATCTAGCTTTATTTTTTTTTCCTGTTTTTTTTTCCACAAAAAAGATGTTGGATGCTTGCCTTTCTTTGTATCTTCTGTGTAGCGGCTCTTTCGAGTCTCTTAGTCTGTTTCAACAGGATGACAAATTGACAGGCTAAGTGTTTGTGCTCTAAAAGCACTAAGCTAAATTTGGCACCATGTTTCTGATTTAAGTTCTTGGCATTTGACAAAGTGCCCATGGAAAAGCTGACAGGCCAGTACGTTTAGAGCAAATGGGAAATTCATCAGCTTTGGCTTTTCACTGCAGTGTAACATAGTACAGCTCTGTGTTTGTGTGTGTCTCTCTCTCTCTCTCTCTCTCTCTCTCTCTCTCTCTCTCTCTCTCT
>JAOTRR010000012.1:17634690-17649325 GCA_028570945.1 Gogo arcuatus | reverse complement strand
TCTAAACAACGCAATTACAGCTAGGAAAAACTAAGAGATTACGCAGCCTGATAATCACATTTCATTTTTTTGCTTCATTGATTCAAATTGTCATAAATGTGTATCACATTTTATTGTTGCAAGATATGTCGTTACATGCCTAGTATACAGTGACATAATGATGTGCCTCTGTGGTGGCTGTCTAGCCCGTGGAAAAGCAAACCAATTCTTAGAAGGTTCGCAAGTTGTACCAACTCTGAACTGGCACTAGCACCAGCCAAGAACTGGCACCTAGTTCACATTGGTGGAAAGGGGGTATCTGTTGTTCTTTTTCCTTGCATAGCTATATTTTCATCAATACAGATAATTAGTTTGGTTACTCAGCAACTTTGCAAAATTGTCTTCAAAACCAACATGAAAAATAAACTTGATAACATTGTGGGTTGGGATTCAGGCTGAAAAGAAATGTGATGTGATGTCTTTGCTGCATCGCCCAGCCCTACTCCTTTGCTTTCCTTCATTTGTATTAATCCAGGTAACTAGCTCAGCATGTGTTATTAGATTATTAGCTCCCTTTTTTTTTTTTTTTTTTTTTTTGCTTAGGCAGTTTCCAGGCAACCAAATCATGTGACTGGGCAGCACACTTGAGCTTTTACTTGACTGGTGCACTAGCTAATAAATTTATGATTTGTCAACTCCTGCTGGATCTCTAGATAGTCAGTGTACATTCTCTTCCACATTGTCTTCGTCCTTGAATATTGGTCCTGAGCCAGGATAAAGTGCTGTCTTTAATATTATGCTGTTAGTGTTTGGGTCTCTGCTGGTTCTCACATTGAGGTCAGATATGACAGTAGCTTTGACTGCATTCTCAGTGAACTTGAATGCCCCCTAATTCCCCACTACATACTCACCCTCCCCTTTTACTCTCTCACTCTTTCTTTCTTTCTTTCATATATGAAAAGCAAAATGTGTAGCCTATTATTGAAACGTCAACCACAGAGCGGCTCCAGTAACTAATAGGTTTCTGCCCTTCGGCACTTTTCTGTTTTGCCTTAACACACTCCTTGGCATTTGTTTTTGAAAGAAAATGTGGTTTCCTCCAATACGCCTCTCTCTTTCTTTTTCTCTTTCTCTCTCTCTCAATGGTAGACATGTCAGTAATCTTTTTTTGGATTATGAACTCGGGGTAATTAGCATTCTTTGGCACTGATACAAAAGCATAAAACACAACAAGAGAACAAGAACAAAACCATTCACCATTTTCATAAATGTACAGCTTAGTTGTAACACTGTCACACAATAATGTTGGTTTCATCTCTTTGGAATTCCTGCTTTGAATTTGTGAGTCAGTTTGAATCTGCTCTGCGTTACAGTGGACGCTAATTCAAAATGGAAAGAGAAGAACCTTTCGCTAAACAAAAAAACGAAGTTCTGAAAAACCACTTCAAAGCCACTGAACATCCTTCGGTGCAGCTTTGTTGTATTCCGTGCCAGCCTGCTAGAGGAAACTACTGTGAGAACAACTGCGAAACCACACGTTATGGAGATTTCAACAGCAACGGATGAGCAGGTTTGTTAGTTTGAACTGGAAGTGATGCACGTAACAGTGAGGTTGATGATAAAAGCCTGCAGCTCTCTGAAGCACACAGCCAGCAGGAATAAACTGGGGTTGAGTGGCCCAGGCAGAGTCCAAACCTTAATCCCTTTGAGAACCCATGACAAGAGCTCAGTAATGCTGTGTGTTGCAGAGCCTCAACTGGCCTGAGATTTTTGTTGTTGTTGTTGTTGCAGTGAACCTTGCGGTTTATCCAGGAGGATCACTGGTTGTAACGGCTGCCAGAAGAGATTTAAGGAAATATTAACTCAAAGGGATAGGTGTTTAAAAAGGAATATAACATTTTTCATTTTGTTGTTTTATTAGTTTTTTTCTTTTTCGTTTTGTCAGGAAGACGGGACTCAAGAATATTTTTACAACCACAAATTATTTTTAAATCAAATGCATAAAAAGACTTGTGTGTAAGACTAAATTGTGTGTAAGGGAATAGATACAATGTCTCAGGGGTTCTTTTCAGTTGGTCCCCAAATTAGCCCCTCAGCCTCTGTTGGTTTGTAGAGAGCAGACTTGCAGTTGCTAGCAACAGAGCGCAGGTGTTAGTGAGGTTGCCACTCCTTACTTCCTGCTAGACTTTTCATTTTCCATGCTTTACACACACATGCACACTCTCTCTCGCTCTCTCTCTCTCTCTCTCTCTCTCTTAAAAGTGAGCAGTTATTATCTCGGCAGTGGAGGGAGGCACCAGCTTTTGTTTGTTCCGTCCCTCGGATCCATGGACGTCTTTCTCTCTTCAGGTAAAGGTCGGGTTGGATATGTAAATGTGTGGATTTTAGTACTGGAGGCCAGTAGCACTTAGACCATTGTTTAAGCCGGATTAATTACTTCCATCTAGATCTGGCTGCTTTGTGATATCAGGACGTGTGCCTGTCTTTCGTCTCAGCAGCAGGTGATTGGATTCCCTGCAGCTGTTCTTAAGGGTAGGGAAAGCTTAGGGAAACACCCTGCTGAGAACCCAAAATCCCCCCCACCCGCCCTTTCCCATAAGGCCCTGCGCTTGGCCTCGCACACTTAATTCTGCTGCTGAACAATAGGGAGCCAAACTCGCAGGCTGCCAAACACTGCTTGGCACTGAACTTATCATTGGCTCATAATTTAATTTAGTAGGGCAGGGACTAATCTGCAACGTGTATGAAATTCAAAAGCTTGTGGTTTAATCCATAATGACCTACTGTTTGAAAACTGTGAAAAATGCCCCCATACTTAAATCAGTTTTTACAAATTTGCTAACATGTCTAATGTCCTCTAGATGTTTTCTATTCACTAACTATGCTATTGATGATGCACTCTGTTAAAACGGGTAAAACACTTGCACTAATTGCGTCACTCTTGCAGACTTCTTGCACACCCGCTCTCCATGTTTGTTGATGTTAGTTGGTTACACTGTGATATGTAAATGACCTAGACAGGCTCTTCCTGCCCACCGCTTTTCTGTTCACCTGTTTGCCTGTGTGGCTCTCGTCTGCCACGGCAGGCTCCCACACTTTTTTCACATTTGCAAGAGCACTCACTCGGTAATGACTAAAAGCCGGCAGTGGGTGAGCCTCATACGAAGGCCACTTCCACTCTTCATCTTGACAAGACCCTAACAGGAAATCTGCAGGGATCTGGTGCCTGCGAGAAGTCAGGTGGAAAATTCTCCTTTTCAAGCCGCCGTGCTACGATGAGAGCAGTTCTTTTCGAGTGCGAAAGGTGAGACGGCTCACTCAAATCAGCTATCATTTTGCATCTTGAATGACTCGCTCTCGGCAACATGTGAATTGCAGCTTGGCCCCTTTTGAGAGAGGAAGCCTTGTGTAATTGTGGCGTTCTTTATGTAAGAGCGAGACAGTCGCTTTGGAACCCATACGGTGGCTTTTTAAAAACATACTCTGCACATTTAATGAGAGTTGTTGTGAATAATAGGGCTCTTTTGAATCTCGGTTCTGAGGTGGAGGATGAAAGTGAAGAGACTTGACCGTATTTGCTCACTATCCATTATACGCACGTTGTGGTTCCTTTTGGTTTTTCGCTTAAGCTTTTTTTTTTCTTGTCCCCGTGTTGTTTGTTATAGAGATAAAGGTTCCTTGATGAGTTTATTTGGCTCATGCATCTACTGTTTCCTTGCTATTTTCCCCTGAGGTGTTAGTTTCAGCATCAGTGGGGGTTTCCAGCGAGCTCTAGAGCTTTTTTTTTTTTTTTTTTTCTGCTGCAAGGCTGAAATCAAAAGACTTGGGTTGCAGGAGGCTTGCGGTTAACAGTCACATAATCTTTATGACAGTTGTGTGGTTGTGTTTGTGTTTCTTTGTGTGTGTGTGTGCTGGACTGATATTGCAGCATGTCGCTTAGTAGTCTGCCATGAATTGTGTACTGCTCGACCTGCCTTTCCAACCGTCAGACTCGGGGGTTTGGCATCTCCACACCTACCAATTTAGCACCTCAAATGTGGTCAGCAGGGCAGTCTCGAGAGGCCAAGCTAAACTCAAATTACAGAGAGCTTTTGGTTTCCATGAATCAGATTTTCAGTGACTCCTGCTCTCTAATTATAGGTCAGGACCGTTTGTTGCCCGATTTGTTTTATGACTTGGAGGTATTGCTATATTCTGGTATCGGCAGCTCGAGCTTAACACAAGCGACTAGTGACAAAAGCGAGAACGCAATCTCTTGCTATCTCGATTAATTTTATGCTTGGGGTTTTCAAAAAAAGAAACGACATTTTTGGATGATGCAGCTGAACAGAACATTGCTTATGATTTAGGCTCTTTCGACTTATGCAGTGTTGACTTGAGCAGTGTTTCTCCAGCACTTCATTGTGCCTCTGACCTCAGAAGGCCTTAGGAAAGAGTCGGCCTGATCACAATATTTATCTCCTTGTGTTTTGTAATGTTGGCAGATCACTATGTGTACCTTACACCTTGTGCTGTTCTGTTTTTTATCAGAGAAAATCATGGCTGGGAAAAAAAAAAAAGCACCAGCTTAAAGCTGTGTGTTTTGGCTAGCTGTGCAAAAGCGTTTCTGTTTAATGGCCAAATATGTGGTTTTCTCTGTTCTTTGTTTGTTTTCCAGCAGTCGTTTGCCTTTCAGACACCGTTTTCTTGTGTGCTGGAATGTTGGAAGAAAGGCAAAGCAGTGCCTCCACCGCCTTCATCCTCGCAGTCAACCTCGATGACTTTTTTTTTTTTCTGTTCAGGATGTGAGTTGGACGGGACAATGTTTAAAGTCTTTCAAACACTTTGCCCCCTCTTCTGTCTAAGTTTTTTTTTTTTTTTTTTTTTTTTTTTTTTTTTTTACCCCCACCTTCAGCTTTTAAAACCCTTTAGTGGTGTGTTATGTAGCTCAGATTAATGACATTAACCTGGAAGAGTGTTTAGAGCGTAGTCTTTCTAAACATAGCGTGACATTAGTTAAACTGTGTCAACAGCATCGGGGTTAAGTTAAAAAGTCTGTCTTGATTGATAGGGATCCACTTTGCTTGTGCATGTCTGCTATTCTGCTAAACCTCGTTGTTATTTTAAGGGCTGCCAATGAAACCATTTTCTGGATGGAAGGCAGTACTTTATAATGTTCATTATACTGCATCATGGTAGAGAGAGATGGAGTTCATAGATTTCATTGGAATAGCTTTGTGTCTGGAAAACAGCCGTAACCTGCTCACACGCTTGTTAATTGAACCACATTTGTATTTCAGGTAAGCACTATAACTCAATTTTCTACATCTAAAGGCATGTTGTTGTTACAGAATATGTTAACTAAGGGGAATAAAACACACCGGCCTGACGTGAAGCGGGTGATTATATTTACAGCACATCCTGAAGTGTTTTATTCATCTTTTTCCAACAAATACAATTTTTAAAACCTGTGGAACATCCAGAGACAAGCCAGTTCCTGTTATCACTTACGTTATAATGCTTAGTTCCATTTATACTGGGAAGTCGGGATTTCCGAGTTCCCAGTCGGAAATGTCAATTGGAACACCCTCTGAAGTCAGGTTTCCGACTCGGAAAGTCGGAGGCACCTCACCAACCCTGACTTCAAAATACAGGATGGCTGCTCCACACATCAACAGTAGTGAAAGCTGTAGTAATTTCTGTTTATTAGCATTTCTCTCTTAATTGTGTCATTAAATCAGTCATACGCACAGTACTGTCCAATTGTACTGTTCTGTAGACGTGTTGCAAGTTGCTATGGTGTTCATATGCGCAAAATACTGCGTAATGTGTTTCATCAACTGGTATTGCCAATTGCTGGTATTGGTTTTCCAACTTGTACTTGAACGCGGTCAACTCGGTGCGATGTCATTCCCAGCTTCGACGTCCGACTACCGAGGTAAATGGAACGCAGCATATCTGCTACAAACAGTCGTTTCCTTACCAGCCTTTCTTTTTTCTCTCTGGAAGTTAATAAGATTAAAAACAAAATACAGCTTACCGAAAACGCACGAAGTCCTCTATGTGGAGCATCTGCCATAGGTGTATTAGTGAATGAGCTGTTACTATAGAAATGATAACATATTAGAATGAGTGCGTTAATATAAACCTGCGATTTGCTTTGCAGCCATTACCCCTGTCCCAGATGCTGTTAGAGAAAATTAATCCTTAAACCTTTTGGCCAGTCAGATTTGATCATTCAACAATGGTGTAGTGTAAGTCTATATAAAATCTGTCAGGCTTCCACATGCTTCTTTGTTTGCTGAGCAGGGAGCACACAGAACTGAAGTGCAGCCCATCCCCCACCCCAGTCCCAACACAGCTCACATCACAATAGAGCTTATTTCATCTATTCGGTCACTGTTCATCTGTTTTTATTTCCAATTTTCCCCCCTTTTTTGTTTTATAGTAATAAAAACACAGACATGTGGTTTCTCTGGTTGACATTAGAGACTTGTTGAGCAGATGTACTTTTTCCACCCTTGGGGGTTATGCAGTGGTTAACATCAAGATTTGACCTGACCTGAACTACTATTTTTTTTTTTTCCCCCTGACCAAGCCCTGACTCAGACTCTCAGACAGGGTCAGATGTCCCTTTTCAAAGCTCCTACCCTTCAGCATATGGCACAAAGAAAGTGAAATCATGCCATTGTGGGTGAGATCATGCGTCATGCGTTTTTCCATTGATAAAGATGTTTGTTCTCAGTTGAAACAGAATTTTAATACCAGCTTCTTAACCAGAGGGGGTTTTTTCATACCATAGGGGAGGTTTTCTCTAGAAATTTTCGAAATCCACTTCCTTCCCCTGTGTATTTTATTCTGTAAGTTTTGAGAAATCAGGTTCTATGGTTGAAGCACTATACAGTGTGGTACAGATTTGCTATCTATCTCTTGTTTATCTCCGAAATTCTCAGTGCTTCTCGAAGCCTCAAACTTGTGTGGAAGACTCAAGCTCCTCTTTTGTAGACAGGAAATAACCCGTTCTTTCACAAGCAGCGTTTAAAATGCTATCCTTGCCTCACCCATGATTCATGTACTTTTGGCTACCTCTTTAACAGCTAGTCAAATACGTTCACTAGTGTTTACCTAGAAAAGCCAAGATCCAGTATGCACCTGTGTGAGAAAATTTGGCTAGAAGATGTTTAAGTGTCTCTGTTGTTGTTTGTTTCTTCATCATGAAATTTCATTAATGTAACACTTTCTGTTAAGGTACCTTGTACAAAAGGTGTGTTAGGCATTTCGCATGCTTCTTACACACACTACTCACAGGACATGGAAGGAGGTCATGTGATGCACTTTGGTCCTAAATGGCATAAGCACATGTTAAGATACTTAGTCTTCTATTAAATATACGTAAATATTGTGTTAAATGCAAGTTGTCAAGTTTTCTGTTGCTGAACGTTTTTCTGGGACTGCCCTGAGAAAGCTAGAGGTTATTTCATGAAACCTTGTCGTGCATAAACACAAAATGGCAGATTTGATTGATGGGTTATATAGTTTATTAATTCGATGAATTTCCCCACATTCCAAGCTCAAGACTGTGCAAAAGCTCATGCTAGTCCAACCCTGTGATGGAGTATTTTATGTAAATGAAATATAATTTACCAGCCATGATTCATGCTGTCAGCTGACAGGGTGTTTCTACATGTCAAGCCTCAAGGTAAACCCTGCTGGATTGTACTAACGCTAAAAAAGAACAGTCATTCACTCTTTTTTTTTTTTTTCTTGAATGAGTTATTGTTGCAGTTTAGCAAAGCTCAAGAAGTTACTTATTGGTGGCTAGTGCTAAGCCTTGTCATCAGCCCAGATTATAAGCCAGCTAAGCCATCTTTTGACTTAGAATGTCAGTTGTTTGAAAATCTTAATTGTATGTTAACCACAAAGCAGTGTTTAGAGAGCCAGGGTGTGGACCGAGTGCAGGGTCAGTGTGCGCAAACTTGGCAAAACCAACGCTGCTTGAAGAAAAACTAGCTCTGAACCACTAATGGTGTGTTTAAAACCACAAAAGAGAAACTGAGCCAGAAAGCGGACTTTGTTTTTATTGAACACTGCTGTCGCTCCCGCTACGGTTCTGTATTAATTTAGGTTTTGTTTCCAGTGCCTGTTCTCCAGCTGCACCTCCCTACACTACCTTTGGCTCTGCGTCTCTTAAACATAAAGTGAGTTTGGGTTGTGGTGGTGTGTCCCTTCCAGAACACACTTGCTTATGGTTAGTGTTTGGTGGTCTTGCCTTAGAGTTGTAAGCATTGGTTTTTGGTTTGGAACGGTTCACTCGCTGGTCTGGAGGCAACATGCTTTTGATTGTAGGAGGTCTGTGTTGTTACTGTTCGCAGGTCCATTTTTCCTGGCTTTTAAATGTAGCATATCACATAACTGCTAAATGTGTTCAGCAGTTCTGTGCAGTTTTTATGCCTTTCCTCTTACCAAGTATTTTATGTGACCTTTCACTGCCCTGGAATATTGAAACAGCTTGAAAAGGTGTCTGTGCAAACACTACTTAAAGGAAGTGTGCCAAGAGACAGGTATTTGAGTGAAGCACTGTCAGTCTTTTTCCATGGCTGACCTTTTTTCCCCTTTTGTTTTATGTATTACATTCATATTTATGTTACTACACAGCTATTCAGTATGTGCAATATCGTATCAAATATCAAGTCTTTTCTATGACACACAGTATGTTTGGGGTTGCTAACAAAACTGAGAGCAAAACAGTTAAAAAGCCTTTAAACACTGAGTTTTGTGATGCTTTTATTTAATGTGTAGGAAAAAGAAATTAATTCAAACTGAAAAGCAGAAAAAATGGAAGATTTTACAATTCATCACAAAATTCGAACATCAAATCTTTGAAATTGAGCTTGTAATTGCTATTTAGACAAAATATATATCACAGTACCTGCGAAATCGCATATATCTACAAAAATGTAATGTTTTTGTTCTCATCCTCACTTCCTAGTGCTTTTTCTGACTGATGGTCCTTCGATTCAGTTCTGGCTGATGTATTTTTTGTCCGAGAGAACAGCAGTATGTTTGTGCTGCTGCTTTGTTGTAAGTGTGTTCGTGGACGGAGATCAATTTTAGGTGAAATACATGTATCTTGTGTTTACCTGATGGACCTGTGTAGGTAGGTAAGCCGTGGCCATAGTGCTATATCGCTCTGAATGTAAGCCCGAGAATAAAAACATTAGTTTCTCCACCATTTTACTCATCATTGGCATGATGACTGAAGCCACAGCTCCAACCATTCCTATTGGCTGATATATCAGTTTACATTGTGTCAAACATAAATCTCGGGTTAACTTCTTTACCAGACAGAACATCATTTTTACACTTCACATGCATGCTGTTTGCGTTATCAACATGTCATTCTTGTTGAAATCTTTAGCAAGGGGTGGATTTTTTTTTGAATGGATTTTAACGTCCTTGCAAATGCTGTAACTCTTTGCATTATTTTAGATATTTTAACTATTTGGGTTATCATGCAAGTCCGGGATTTCATTTCACCCATCCGTCCATCTGTATTGTTTATTTGGAAGGATCGCAGGGGAAGCTGGTGCCAATCCCAGCAGACCAGCAGGGTACAGCCTGGGCAGGTCACCAATCTATCTCAGGGCTAACATGGGGATGAACAACTATTCACACTCACATTCACACCTATGAGCAATTTAGAGTAGCCAGTTGACCTAATCTGCTTGTCTTTGGACTGTGGGAGGAAACCGGAGCACCCGGAGGAAACCCACGCAGGCACGAGGAGAACATGCAAACTCCACACAGAAAGGTCCCAGTCAACCGCGAGGTTCAAACCCAGAACCTTCTTGCTTCGAGGTGACAGTGCTAACCACTGCACCACTGTACCGCCCAATTTCAATTCATATACGTGAAATATTTTAGTGTATAATTTAATAATTTAGTCTATTTTTAATCCTAATACTCCTTGGAATGAAGATGTTATCTGGAAACTCCATGAAATGGAATAATTCTTGCACATTTAGTCTGTACATCTGTGTACAACTGTTTATCAGAAGACTTGAACTAGCATCCCCAAATACTTCAAACATCAAGGTTGCTCAGTTAATGGGTTAATTCTGCTGGGCCTTTTCTGATATGTCGATATACTAGTTTATATTTCTCTGTTGCCTTGTAATACTTTTATTTGCTTGAACAATGGAAACAAAGCAAGTGCTGATTTATACTGGTAGTTTGCTTGGTTTCTTATTGCCTGCCAGAATTAAGTGACAAGTGTGGCCAATGCGTTAAGCCCAGATAACAGCATGCCAGTGTGTCTAAAAAGAACCTTAGCTTGGAATGCACTTACACGTCCCAGCCGTCCACCACACTGTGCTCATAAAAGCTGCTGTAGAATGACTGCTGCCTGCTGCTGTTCAACAGGATTAACATTCCACAGCCCCAAAGAAATCCTTGTCCTTTTATGTAATAAAGCAGTCCTGCAAGGCTTACTGGTGAGAGGTAGCTAAAATTAAAGCGTGTGACCTTCACACATCTCGCAGTGCCTCTGAGAACTGAAGATTGTTTGTGGAGAGCATTTTGGGTAAGGGTTAAAGGTGTAGGATTCCAATAATGTGGTTCACGTTCTTGTATAAAGTTACTGAATCTGACTGGTTCATTTCACTTCATATTTTGCGTATAAACTACTTCTCCTGCAAGTGTAGACATCTGTTCTGGCACCATGGGCTCAATAATATCCTTGACAGTAAGATCCTCATGAGGTGTTCTCAGAAATCCTCCGTCTGCTGAGTGCACCAGCTGCCTCCTCAATTATAGGCTTCTTCTCTCATCTCAATACAGCTGGGAGCTTGTTGCTTCTGGTGAAGAAGCAGCCAGACGCGAAACTGGAAAAAGCCGGTGCTCCTCTTCCTGCATGGCTCATTAATGCCACCCCCCTCTGTTCTCTTACCGAAATGTGCTCACTGGCTGTGGTGAGCAAATGAGCGTCAAATTGCTGCAGTGCTGTTTTGCTGTCATAACAGTGACCAGCATGGTTTGTCACATCAGCGTGATCTCACGATGAGTTGTCACTGATGAACTGCATGTCCTCTTGATTCCTGAACAATACCTTTCATTATGGCTTAGGTTAAAGTTCATGAGAACATTCTTTGTTTTAAACTCGAGGAGGGAAAAGCTGCCCAGCTTTTAGGGACGCGCCAAACTGTTGGAAAGTAGCGATGGTGGGCCAATACTTGCATGGAAGGCTGGCTCAGATCTGGCATATAGAATCAAATTCACTGACATGCTTTAAGCTGTGAATGTGTCCAATTTTTCCTCAACTGCTAGCTAAGTCTCTGTATAGGGTCCTGCAAAGGCGTACACCAAAGAAGCCTTTGAGGTTCTAGTTCGAACCTTTTCCCCAAGATTGCTTTCCGAAGAAAGCAAGGCTTTGTTGTAACTGCAATGAGTATCGATGGTTACATGACAAGATGTTTTATATAGTGATATTCAGATCCAGCCCTCGCAAGCCATCAGAAACAATGAATATCTGATTTTGACATGCATTGGTAAATGAGACGGAGAGCCAAAATATGGACCTCTTGGCATGGGGCCCAGGTACTGGATTGGAAAACGCTGGCCAAAGCTAACAGATTCTGCAGCACCAAAGATTTCTTCACAGAAGTACTGTGCAAAAAAACAAAATCTGAGGTCAGAGTTTAGACTGTTATTTTTGTCAAGTATTCTTAGGATGTGCCTATTTGGTGGAAAAGATATTGGCGGATGAGGCAAATCCCAACCCTAGAACTTCTGTTGGAGGATCAATGCTTAAGCAGTAAATGTCACAGTTGTTGTCACTGTATAGATTCTTTAGTGAGGTATTGAAACTCATCAATCTGTGGAGGAAACCCAAGAGCATTTGGTTGCATGTCCAGCTTAGGTTTACATTAGCATTCGTTATTGAATATTGATTTGCTTGTTTGTTAGTAATCGCTGTCCTTTTTTTTTCCATTTAATGAATAGTAGTCCAGTATCTGGCATCATTCCTCCAGGAGCTAAAACACTGGTTTTACTCTAATCTTGAAGAAAAATTGTTTAGATCAATAACTAAGTACAGATAGGCTTTAGAAATATCAAATGGCTATCCGTGCACTAAACGAGTAATACATTAGTGAATGTGTTTGTTGGTTTTATCTTCTGAGAGAAATGACCAGCAATACAGACAGTTTTATACCTTTAGATTTGGAATATATGCAAGACAATGAATGAAAAGCATTGAAGAACAAAAAGAATCCCTATTTAAGATGTGTGTAAATAAAATACCATTTTCAGTCCATTACAGTTCAGTTCACATTTTGGAAAAGAATAAATTGTCTTATTTGTCACTATTTACTTTAAATCTATTTTGTGGCTTAGCAACACTGAAATAAATGACCTGAATTACAATCAAATAAAACAAACTGATGTTAATCACTTATTTCAGATGATTTATTCTTTCCTAGAAACATCATGCGCCTGTCAAAATGCATGCATTTTAAAGCAACCTACAAATACTTTTGACAAATACTTTGTAAAGGCAGTCAGAGAGTGGTGTTAGTTTCTTTTGTTAACAGTCAATGACTCCATTCAGTGTATAGAAAGCTTTACTTCTACTGAGATTAATGGTTAATTGCACTAAATTAAAATGTACATTAATTTGGTGGGGGGTGAAATACACGAATTCTGATGTCCCTTTTAAAAACAGAAGTGTCACTGACGCCTATCAGTTCCATGAAAGTGACCCCGAATTTTAATTGAAAAGGTTTTTGCTTTTCACACTGTCATGAAAAAGAAAAACGAATCTGTGTCACATGAAAAATGTCTGCCTGTGTTGTGAATAGTCCCTGTGGCTCCTTTTTATCTGTTTCATACTACTGAGATTGCTCACTTGGGTATCATTAATGACCCATGCTGCTGACTGTTTCCCTGAACATAGCTCTGCCTTTGACAGTGTCTGCCACAGCACACTTCTCATATTGCCATAGATACTGATAGTTGAGTCCTCTCATACAGATCGTAGTCACACGTTGTCATCTGTGATTCGTTGCTCACTTTTGCTGCACAAATGAACTGCACTGAAGCATACACTTGGCTTTCGTTCAGTTGTAAACACTTAAACTCTTAGCCATGTTTTCATATATTTTTGCATGCCCTGTTGTATCCTATTGTAACACTAGCCTTTATTTAAAAAAAAAAAAAAAAAAAGGTATGGACACATCACTATCCTTTAGAAACGCCTACGTATCTTTTGCCACGTTCACTCTGAATTCCTTCTTGTTTAAAGTCATTATACTTCGTGGTCTCGCCCCTACATGTGGTTTGTTCTGTGAGTGTCTTTTAGTGTCATGGATCCCAAACTGTGGCATTCCCTACCGCAGAATCTTTGTGACATCTCTTCCATTGTGTCTTGTTCAACTAAATTCCTCTCTTCACCCAGTGTTAACAGTTCTCTCCCCCCCCCCCCCTGGAAACCCTATTTATATCTTGATTTATGTGGTTCACTGTCTTTCCCCATGGGATATGTGTAATGCAGACTACTGTAAAGCAACACCATATAAATACAATTTATTTTTCCAGACTTTCTTAATCTGTTTAGCAGCCAGTGCTCACTTCTGACAGTTTTTCATCTTACATTTCTAACACTTGTGATACTTGTCACAGATGGGGTACAGGTGCCCTTATTCACTTTTTCCCCCAGAAAAATAAGATTATGTAGATGATGTATCCCCCTAGGCTGTGTTCTTACTTCAGTTCTTGGCTAAAGAGATCTCATTTATAGTCATTAACCTCTAATCAGATGATCAAGTTGGGTTTCAGTGCAGAATAAGGGAAGGAAATAGAGAAACACACATAGAGTTTGGCTTACACTGTAATCATGCTGTACAACTACGCTAATGATGGCATCAAAACCATCATGTAACCTAATGCACAACGTTTTTGTGAGTTTGACTTTTGAAATGATCCTTTTAATTAATTAGTTACATTATTTCCAGACTACAAGGATTCCTGTGTACAATTTCTAATGCTGCATCACTGTTGGCTTGATTTTAATTTTATGATTAGTGACTTGTTTTGAGGAAGAAATCATACAACCACAACTAAGGCATCTTGTCTTATTGGTATACTCTGGGTCCAAAATTCTTTACAGCAAATAATAGCTATGCATTTATACTTCTGTGGTTGTTTAAGATATTGCCTATATGGCTTTAAGATGCTATATGGCTTGTTGTACTCATTTTGTCACCAAGTGCAGTGTTTTAGAACTGAAACACTAAAATATTCATTTTGTTTAAATCAATTTCTTTCCTTTGTTCCCCCAAAGCTAAACCCCGCTTTCCCCCTTCTGTCTTTGTGCAGATGGATTCCCCAGTGTCAACGCCGGCCCCTCCACCTCTTCATCTCCTCGCTCCAGTTGGCAGCACTGATATCTCCTCTCCATGTGAACAGATCATGGTCCGCACACGCTCAGTTGCCGTCAACACATCCGACGTGGCTCTTGCCACAGAGCCAGAGTGTCTGGGTCCCTGTGAGCCTGGCACCAGTGTCAATCTGGAAGGCATTGTATGGCAAGAAACAGAGGACGGTAAGAGGATTCAGGGAACACTTTGAGCAGTTCATGCCTTTTTTTTTTTTTTTTTTTTTTTTTTTTTTTTTTTTTTGT